>WOVY01015351.1:0-88868 GCA_013436015.1 Rhipicephalus annulatus
TTATAAATGAAAAGTTATGAAATTTTGTTCTCTGTACATAGTGTAAATAAAACTTTATCTAAACAGGAACTCAGTCTGCTAGTTCTGCGGTCGCATTTGCTACCTTTCCCAAGTAGAGCAGCCGCCTTTACGCATCGCGAGATCATTGCTGTCTGTTTTGTGTTCCTTCTTTTAGTCCGGTGGCACTGAGTTGGTTTCTCGTGCGGCGTTAGGACAGCAGAATTCCCAGGGAGGCCTTGCTTTGCCTTCAGTGTCAATGCGCTGCTGCCAGCTACTGGCCCTGCGCTTCCTGCTGCGCCTCGTACGAGGAAAGGAATCGCCGCGCGAACTCTGGCATATTATTTTCTAGGCACGCACCTGCGGTAATAATTGCTTAATGTTCACGTTCATTGGGGTACGCATTTAGTAACACTACCTCCATTTTATGCAACAGCTGTCGCATTGTTTCGCCATGTTTAGTCGACCTGCCCTGGGGTAGATGTGGTAAACAATGCTATCGTTGACACAACAGTCGCTTTGTTCCTCTCGTTAGTTCCCCCCGCAAGCCGCACCGGCTCTAGTCGTGTGTCTTTAAGCGTGCTGACGGCATAGTTTTGCCTGGCCGCCTCCAGAACGTCATGCGGTGGCTGGGCTGGGTGTTCTTTCTACCATTGACCGCATCGAATGGTGGAGAATGGTCCAATCATCGACATGCCTGAACTGCTTCCTACGGGGAACAAATAAGCGTGTTTCTAGACAATGCGCCATTGCTCGTGTTTTCTGGAGTGCTGTGCATGCTGGATTTTGTGGCCTCACAGTAAATCTACTTGTCTCTTCTCGGTGTGTTCTGGACACCGCTCGCCTGCCTTCTCAGTGTTCCTGGTGTCCCTTGTCTGGCGCAATTCCTGTAAGGCGGTTGCAGCAGGTCGTCGTCCTCACGCTCTGTCCCTGATTTTGAGCGACTCTACAAACAACTACTATCAGTTTTTCGGAGGTACTCTGCTTTCTCGGTGAGGAGAAATTCATTTCGACACTGGTCCTGCTCTTTTGTGTTCGTCTGCGAGAGAAGTGTAACGCCTGTTTTCAGGCCTGCCTGGTTTCTGTAGGTTAATGTTCGTTCAGTACTCGCGAAAATACCTTGTAAATACCATGTAAATACCTAACATATGTAATTTCACGTTTCATTTATGTGTTCTTCGTTTACCGTGCAATGTACATATGTATACATATCTTTTCGTAACAATCTTGGTGTGTATGTTTAAGTTGTGTTCCGTGTAAATATGTAAACATATCTTTTTGTATGAATTTTTGGTGTGTCTTGGGGTGCTGTGTTCCGTGTAAATACTGAAACTTATCTTTTTGTAACAATTTTTGGTGTATCTGTGGATGCTTTGTTTCGTGTGCATATGTAAACACATATTTTTGTAACAATTTTGGTGTGTCTGTGATTGCTGTGTTCCGTCGCGATGTTCAATTTGATTGTAATCGATGTTCACTGTACGTGAGAATAAATTTCTCTAAGCAACCTCTAAAGTGCCAGTAACAGGCTGCTGATTCTTTTACACCCTCCAAACAAGCTCGCACATCTTCCGTACGCCTGACCAACCACCTTCCACGCGCAGTGGCGTCAATACGGCGATCAGCGACATTAACTTCAGTACTAAGACCAATCGACGAAATGCGTGCTGTGTCAGATGGCCCACCACCCTGTTGACGTTACTGCGCGCGAAAGGAGGCTTGTCACGAGCAGGAAAAATGTGCGAGCTTTTCCTGTACGTTTCAGAGCCTGTTGGCTGGGCCTTTAGGTCGTTAACGTTACATGAACCGTTTATATGTGACTGTGTGTTCACGGCGTAATTTTTGTCAACACGGCTTCATCAAGAGCGAGGCCCACGAGGATGCTTTATGCTTTCCCATAGTAGAGCAACAAGTACTCTAAATCGTTAAGCACTTTTCCCTAAAAAAATCATTTTTCTAAACACATTTCACTTTCTGCTCTCCCGTAGTATAGTACTAAAGACTCTAAATCATTGAACACGTTTTCTGGACATACGCATCCTTCAATACAGACTTAGATTGTCACTTTCTGTCCAGCATATGCTGGACAAAAAATGACAACTCTAACGACAAAAAGCAAACGTTATATAACTTTTGTTTTAAGGATGATAAGGATGTGATAAGGATTTGTACATCACTCGAGCTTTTCCTAATTAAAATGTTTTTTATACTAGGATGCAAAAAGTTACTTATTACTAGACTTGGCAACATTCTTGATTTTAATTTGTTCACTGTGCAGGAGCAAACTAGATTTGGTCTACAGTTGACCTCCCTACCTTTCTCACACTCCTTATTTTTCTCACATACACTGTGCAGGAGCGAATACATACTAGCGTAAGGACGTGAAAGATGTCTTTCTAAGCGAGCAGCACGATGTAATAGTACGGCGTATTCAAGCTGCCCTGGTTTCCGCGAAGCGCTGGCCAACACTGAACAAAAAAGGGGGTCGTATCCATGCGGACTCTTTCTGGGAGTTGCTGATGGCTGCGGAAGCGTTCAGGTTAAAGAACTAATGCTGTGTGTTAGTGGTTGTAAGTCTGTTTTATGTTCGCGTTGATATTGTTAGTAACAAAGGAAACGAGACCACGCTTATAGCGTGCTCGCGGCCGTTTCACTTTCTCCACATATACAAAATGTAGTATCACGTGACGTGTATAGTCGATGAAGATAAGCGACACATCCAAACATGGTAATCATGACACGGAAGCCATGTATGGTATCATTTACCTACACCTCGTAACGTTGTGCTGGTTTTAAAGTCACATATGAACATTTCTCATTCGTGCTTCGCGTATCATTGATTGCCACAGTGCGTGGGATCTGACAATTTTGTTCTGTGTCCTCTGTGAGGGACGCTAGGTGGCGCCGATTCATGTGGTCGTCTAAACATCGTCTCCTGCTTGTTCACCTTTTTTGTGTGAAAGTTAGTAATTTGTTTGATGCCTTTTGCTCCAGTCGACGCCTGAAGTCCTGGGGACTACGTGGAAACAATTTCGTCACGGTGGGTGGATCTTTTACCGAGTTTTGAAAGACTTTCTTGCTCGACCACGCCGCAGGTTGCTAGGCCCAAGGTTAGGCTTAGCTCAGCCTAACGCTAGGTTTAGCGCGTTTGAGCTATTAAGATGGCTATGCAAGTCACAGTGCAAGGGGAGGACATTCCTCCCGAAGAATTCGAGAGTTCTGGATGGACAACGGCGCTTTCTAAGCGTAAGTCAACTAAAGCACCCGTGGCGGGCGCTGAAGTTCAAGGCCCACCATACGGCAAGAACGCTGGCACCCAATCTCCCGCCAACGTGAGGAAACGCCTCGCTAACGCGTCAAGGCTGCCTCATCTACCACGGGAGCATTTTCGAAACATTGTCAGGCCTCTGGGAGGCCGGAACGTTAAGAATACCAGTAACGTCCGGATTTCTCAAGCCCTCATGAAAGCATCGCGTCCCTTCGCTGCAGGTATTACAGAAGACATCATTTGTCCTAACGCTATGCAGGACATTGTTGTGATTAGTACGCCATCACAAACGAACGCCAAGGCCTATGCAAGTCAAGAGGTCATCATCACCGTTAATAACGCAAGATATGAGGTTAGCTCTTACATTGCTGCGCCCGACAACACATTCAAGGGCATCATCAGACACATCAATATGAAAATTGACGACGAAGAGCTCAGAAGACTTCTTATTCAGCCGAGTAATCCCACTGTTCTCAAAGTGCGGCGAATGAAGAACTCTACTACAGTCGTTATCCTCTTCGAAGGACTTCGAGTCCCAAATTACGTCATGCGTGGTCCCAGCATAGTCAAGTGCACCCTCTACCGACGGCAGACGGATGCCTGCTATACCTGTGGTAGACTCGGCTACAGAGCCGACGTGTGCCGCACTCCAGCAAATGTTATCTGTCGAGGTTGCGGAATGACCTCCCCTGGCGACCAGCACGTTTGCTCACCAAAGTGCGCCTTCTGTGGAGGGCCTCATCCAACGGCCGACAGAACCGGTACACAAAGATTCGAGATACCTTACACCGTCCGACAGTGCAGAAGAGAGAGACCCGACTTTGACAAGGACTTTGCACCGAGACATCACCTGTCCGAAACAGCCAACAAGTCCAGGTCCCGGTCCAGGAGCTCGAGGGGGCGCTCCCGATACAGGAGCGGTCCCCGATCCACAAGCCGTTCCCAGTCCCAGATCTGTTCCCGATCACGAGGCCCGGCCGTCGGCATTCAGATGCCTGGTGCCAGAGCGACCGAGTGAGCCGACCGCGCCAAAAATCCCAGAAACTGGTAACGGGGCATACTGCCAGAGCAGAACAATGATAGAATTATTCAGCTGAAAAGGGAGAACGCTGCACTAGGGAAAACGATCGTGCAACTTAGAGTCGAGATAGATGCACTTAAGAATGCTAATAAAGCTAAGAGTGAGGCTCTACAACCTCCTCAGGTCAGTAAACTTGAAACGCCTGTTGAAACGCCTATGGAAACGCCCGTGGAATCACCTAAGGAAACGGCCATGGAGACGCCCGCAGAAAAACCCGCGGAGAGCCCGTCGAAACACCCATTAAAGTGCAGTGTATTGTCCGTCCAGCCAAAAGGAGGGCTTTGACGAGGCCCGTTTTTGATGAGGAACTGCATAGTTTTAAAACAGAGATCAGAGACATGTTCCAGTTGCTTAGCAAAACAGTCGCATTGGTTCATGTTAAGGTCGATACCTTTGCGGACAAGTTAATTGCACTCGATGCCAAGGTCAATACGTTGAACGCTAACTTCTGTGCGTTGGACGCTTAAGTCAAAGCGCTCGAACGCAGGCACATATCTCTCGAGCCTAACCATGGCACGTCCGCCTAACGAGTTCAGGATTTGGCAGTGGAACTGCTGGGAATTTACCCGCAAGAAGGCAGTTCTTCAGCAGTTCATTCGTTCTCACTTTGAAAAGCCGCACGTCATTTTTCTTCAGGAGACGCTTTCGGATTCTGTCATTCATCCGGGTTACACATCTCATGCTCTTTATGGAGATGGACGAAGGGGAATTTGTACGCTCGTATCTAAGGGATACACCTATATCTCACATGATCTTTCTATGAACAGTAGTAAAGTAAAACACAACACTCATTGGTCGAAATAATTCCGGGGGCGGGGGTCATTTAAAGAGTAGCGTTTTAATCCTGCATATTTATAGTTCACCAAATGACTCGAAACAAAGGTTTGCGGCGCTCTTGAGTAGGGCTGCTGCCAGGGCCGGTATCTCCCCGCTTGTGGTGGCGGGCGATTTCAACGCTCCTCATCAGGGTTGGGGTCATCTGCGGTCGTCCCGTAAAGGCGAGGATTTGTGGCAAGCAGCGGCGAACTTGAACCTCACCATGGCCATAGACCCAGCATTTCCGACCAGGATGGGTAACTCCTGCACGAGGGACAACACGGCGGATCTTACCTTTGTTAAAAATGTTGAATCTGCTACTTGGCACAACTTGCACGTGGATCTGGGTAGTGACCATAATGTCTTAGCTACCCATATCAGTGTAAAGGGCGATCCCGTAAGAGAGTTTAGTTTCACAGATTGGGATTACTTCCGGCATATTAGAAAAGAACGCGCGCAAGCTGGAGACTCAACCCCCAGCCTGGATCAATGGGCTAAACAGCTCAAGGGAGACGTTGGTGAGGCGACAAAAAAAATACACACAGATTTGGAAATGGATAAGATCTACAGCCGCCTTGCGCACCTCCTAGAGGCCAAGAAATTGTTACTGAATAGGTAGAAGGGGCAAAGGCTCAATGGTCGGCTCCGCAAGAAAATTTCAGAACTTAACCGAACCATCGAGGACCACTGCCAAACCCTCTCTAGGCAGCAGTGGGATAACGTGTGCAATTCTGGTGATGGCCAAATGAGAATAGGAGGAAAATGGAATATGCTAAAGCACCTTTTGCACGAGTCGAATTCTAAGAGTAATCAAAGGCAAGCCATTGCTAAACTGATACATGCCGCAAGAAAGTCTGATTCTGAAGACATTATACTGTATCGTTCGGCTCACAGATATTTACCCATTGACTCCTCGAGCTGTTCAGACTATTCGTCTTACACTGAACCCCCTTGCAATGAGCTAGGAGAGGCCTTTACCACCAGCGACGTTTGGGAAGTTCTTCAAAACCTTAATAGACGATCGGCTCCGGGACCGGATGGCATCTTGAACAAGGCCCTCAGGAACCTGAAAGACTAATCCATCTATTTCCTTACCGATGAGATCAATCGCATATGGAGAGAGGTTCTGTCCCAGACTCTTGGAAAATGGCATCGGTTGTCTTCATTCCCAAGCCGGGGCGACCTCCAGGTTTAGGCAACCTAAGGCCCATATTGCTAACGTCCTGTGTCGGCAAGGTAGCGGAGCACGTCATTTACAACCGTGTCTCTAAGTACATCGAGAAGAAAGGTCTTCTTCCTTACTACATGGTTGGGTTGCGTCCGTCTTTGTCCGCACAGGACACAATGAAGCTGCTCAAACATCAAATCCTAGACGTGAACACAAGGGACATAAGAGGCATCCGGAGGGTTGACAACATCTCTCACGCGCACATCTTAAACTCCATTTCAGACCTTGGACTAGGCGAAGCCTTCCACAGATACGTCAGCTCCTTTCTCGAAACCAGGAAGGCCACGCTCAATATCTGAAACCTCAAGTCCTCTCCCATGGCACTGGGCCATAAAGGCACGCCGCAAGGAGCTGTGATACCTCCGCTTCTTTTTAACATCGCTATATGCAAGTTGTCTACACTGCTATCTAACGTGAAGGACATCACCCATACGCTTTACGCTGTTGATATTACCATCTGATGTACCGGAGGTAGCGAAGGGGAAGTCGAGACTGCCCTACAGGAAGCCATCGATCAGGCAGAGCTCTTCCTTGCTGGCACAGGGCTGAGGTGCTCCTCGAGTAAATCCGAGCTGCTTCTATACAGACCCAATAAAAAAGGAGCCAGGCCAAATAACTGGAAGCCTTTATCAGAGGTAGATATTGTACTTCACACCGGAAGTGGCGCCCCCATTCTTAGAGTGGAGGTTATTAGAGTGCTGGGCATGATTATAGAGTCGCACGGGTACAACGAGCAAACCATCGCTATGATTTCAAACAAGACCGAGAACCTGATCAGGTTGAATTATAGGGTTTCGAACAGAAGGGGGGGGACTCAGAGAAAACAATCTACTGAGGCTCTTTCATGCATTCTTCATGAGCCACATAACATACGTTGCTGCCACGCACTCTTGGTATAGCTTCAAAAAGAAGAAGCTGGAAACTCTGATCAGAAAATGCGTAAAGAGGGTGTTGGGCATATCCGTGCGAACAAGCACTGAACGGCTTATGCAGCTAGGAGTTCATAACACCCTAGATGAGATCATTGAAGCCCAAGAGACTGCACAGCTAATGCGCCTGTCGTCTACGCCGGCTGGTAGGAAGATTCTGTCTGTCCTAGGCCTCAGTTCGGCGCTCGTAGAGAATCACCGTCTTCAACTACCACAAGAACATTGTACTGCCATTCTGGTCTCTCCCTTTCCGCGAAACGTCCATCCTCAGCACAACGTAGGAAGGCGCCGTGCTAGGGTCATCACACTTCTGAAGAACATCAGGAACGATCCACATTCAGCTTGTTTTGTCGATGCTGCTCAGAACAGTCGCTCAGCTAGGTTTTTTGTTATTTGCGTCAATCGTATGGGTTCTATTATCAATGCTGCGTCAACTATGGACTCTACTCTTTAAAAACTTAACAGATGGCTGTAGCTTTTGCCCTTTTGGATGACAGTATATTGCAAATCTTCACCTACCCAAGGTCAGCGGTCAAGGCTTTCGCCTCTGGTTCCGTCTGTACTGAAGTATTTAAACTACTTGAAGATAGGACACTTTCTCTACATACCATTACCTGGTTTCCAGCACATCTCGAATCCCTACTGGACTCTCAAGTAAACCTGAATGACACTGCTCACTCCCCGGCGCGCGCACAAACCCTCCGCGCTGGGGAAGACGTCGGTCCGCAGGTTGGCAGTGAGATGTTCAGGGACGTTTTACTTACATTCAGTGAAGTTGCTAAACACTACCAGTTGAGTAGGCGGTCATTTGCTCCACCACACAACAAGCTGTCTAGACCTCAAGGCATCACGTTTAGAATGCTCTAGACCAGAACCTATCCAAGCCTATTTTTCCTCAGCAGTCTCCTCAGAGACTTTTGAATTTACCTGTCCTGATCGTGGTCAGGTTAGTGACTTAACACATATGCTCTGGCAGTGCCCCTTGTTACGGGGCCCAAGTCGGCTTAAGGAAGAAGATTGGGACTCTGCCTTACGAAGTTCAGAGTTGCTACCACAACTACGGGCTGTCCAGAGAGCGCACGACGCGGCGGTGAGGCTAGGCCTCCCCGTTCCTACGTGGGACCGGCCCGCGATGTTGCTCTAAAGGAGCAGCGTTTCTCAGTACCCAATAATGTTCTCTGTCTGTCTGTCTGTCTGTCTGTCTGTCTGTCTGTCTGTCTGTCTGTCTGTCTGTCTGTCTGTCTGTCTGTCTGTCTGTCTGTCTGTCTGTCATCCAGTTCATGCAGCTTTGTTAATTATTTTTGTGTTGTAGACAAAATTTGCGGGGCGCGTCGTCTAATTCTCGGCTCGAGGGCTGATCATGTCTCCTGAAATATTCTGCTCTAGAGACTTCGCAGTTTCTGAGAAAGAAGCATGTTTACTTGTTTGTTCAGCCTGTGGTTCGTCGTTCCTTTTAACTTCAAATAAAAGGTGTTAGCGCAATCTGCCGAGTAATTCTAGGCGTGTATTCTCACTACTACAAATGCTCAACCAGCTAGATTAATTATGATCAGGTGCATACAACAACTGATGCAAACAAGATAGTTTGTTTAGGTGGCGCATCACCCAATATTGCAATAAATCGCACGCATTTCCAAAAGTACTGTGAATAATGCCCATGGCCACGGCGTTCGTCAAGAAGTAATCTTGCTAATGCAGCGGCCTCCTGAAGTGTGAGGCCCCCAGGACGGCTCTGTGCTTTCTTATAGTAGAGTACAAAGTACTCCAAATCGCTAACCCCATTTTCCAAACACGTTAACTTTTAAAGTTTTAACCTTTGACGTTCAGCGTTTCCGCAACCCACAAAAACAGGCTGTAGTATTGAATTTCACGAGTTCAGTGTCGTGTGACTTACTGTTCGTGCAAGAAACTAATTTTTTAAAAGGCCAATCACCAGGCCACATACCGAATTTAGTTAGACATTGGAATTTGTTGGGTTTCCGATGAGGAACATTATGCCACAAAAATTTTTCAAATTGGTTCATCACGAGCGGAGAAAACAGGTTTTTTTGAAGTGGTGCGAAACAAGGATGAGAGGAGGCGAACTCGAAACCCTTGCCGCTTGACCGCGTAGCCTTCACTAGCCAAATCTCTTTCCAATTGACTACAGCATCCGATCATGAGGTGACGTGCGCATGCCGTGCCCAAAAAAGTCCCATTCCCGAGAACGCGAGCAGCGTTGCTTTGTTGACCAGCGTTATTAGGGGGCGAAACTTCTTATAACGGCACCCGTTTGTCCCTCGTAGCCGTTGCAGTACATAAAAGTACAACATTTTGACCTCCAAGGTGGTGCCGGAGAGAAATTTCTTCTGTGCGCTGTCGAACAATAAAAATAGTGCTCAATGTACATGCCAATGGCTGCTGATGGGGAATGAGAGACCGGAGCATTCGGCTTTTAGTTAACGCACACGCTGCGATCCCCATTAGCACCCGGTGGCATGTACAGTGAGCACTATCTGACAAGAAAGAGTTGCTACGTTATACTCGCTGGGTGTAACCTCCTTAGTTTCGGAAAGGTTTAGCGAGCGTTTAGCCACAGTGCCATGAATTCAATGAACTGGTATATACCATGAATGACCTCGAGGTGGTTAAAGGTAGGAAGTTGATACGAAGCGCAAGCCGTATAAAGTAAAAGCCGAATTCTCCTGTCTCTCATTTCCCATTAGCAGCCATTGGCATGTACATTGAGAACTATCTGTCAGGAAAAGGTTGCTACGTTATACTCGCTGGGCGTAACCTTCTTGGTTCTAGAAAGGTTTAGCGAGCAATGGTCTGCAGTGCTATGAATACAGCGAACTAGCATATACCACGAACTCGAGGTGGTTAAAGGTGGGAAGTAGACCCGAAGCGCAAGCCGTACGAAAGTGTGCGTGTGCCACCTCTCGTTTAGTCCTTGAAATGTCCGCTGGATGGCGGTGCTTCTGTATGGGGAATATATGATGAAAAGATGCGAGATGTTGATACTTGGAACACACCGACATATGCATGGATGGACGCATTCACGGACGCAGGGTCGGACGCACGAACAGACGCACGCACGGACGCACGAACAGACGCACGCAAGGACGGGTGGATGGATGCATGGACGGAAGGAAGCAAGAATGAATGGACGGACGAATGCTTTGCCCCACTCCATCATTCACTCCGTGGATATGCTGCAAATATTTTTTTGCGGTCTTTTGCCTGTTTCTGTGGGATGGTTTGGAAACGCTGGCTAATAGGCGGTTGAGTAGATGAGCACCAAGGAGGATTAAAGAAAAAATTGCTGGAGTGGAAGCTCCCGCAACGCTTTGCCGGCAGAAGTGAAGCCAGCTTTTGCCTCTGCCAAGATGGCGGAAACATGCTTTTTTTCTCATAGTGCTTCCTTAAAGATCAAGTGGTTTTGATATGTTATGTATATGCTACGTCAGTTCTATAGGGAAACGCTTCGTTTAACTCGTTGGGCGTGTGAGGCAAACGCTTCGTTAAGGACGTCCCTGATCGTTCTACGTCAGGGGCGTCCGTCAGTACGAGTCATGGTGCCCGTCGCGTCTTGGACGCCTTCGTCGCGTCTTGGCGCTTGTCTTCGACGTTGTTGTCCCTACGGGGACTAGTGCCGAGACCATCGTTGATGTGACGGCCTCAATAGTCGGCCTCTCAGAGGTATACTGCGTGCAGCATCAGGGAGCTCGAAACTACCAAGTCACCGTTAAGAGCATGGCCTCCATGTCTCTAATCGTCAATGCTGGCTGCCTGGTGATTGGCGGCGAGCGTGTTCAAGTCGTTCCCGTTGGCCCACAAGTGACCAACGTCACCTGCCTGTTCCTGCCATCGTTCGTCTCAAACGAAGCTCTCGTCCAAGCGTTATCCCCATATGGCAAGGTGCTCACTGTCACCAGTGGTTTGATGAGCGGGCGACGCGGCGTACTCATTGGAACGCGGTATGTTCGCATGGAGATGAACGCCGCTAATCCTGTGCCGAACTACCTGCGCATCTCCAGTCACCGTGCTACGTTTGACTACCGTGGTCTCCAGCGTGTATGTCGAAGATGCGGCTCAGGGGACCATCTACGAGCCCAGTGCACAACGCCGTATTGTGGTCGCTGCGGTGTGCACGGTCACGTTAGTGAAGGATGTGACCGCCCATGTCGACGCTGCGGGGACGGCCACCCAACTGTGGTTTGCCCTGTCCGCCGCTCTTACTCAGACGCTGCCGCTGGTGCCTTTCCACCACTGACACCGGCAACGGAACCAACTACCGACTCGGGGGACACAGAGGAGGTCACCGACGCTGTGCTGGCCTGACCCCTACAAGTTCCTTCAAACGAAGCGCACAACGAAAGCGCGATTGTCGATGCGACGCTTGGCGCGTCGGCCTCCCCGCTGGTGCAGGAACCGTGCGCTTTGAAAGACGGAACGCACTGCCCTGAAAACGGCGTTGGCGTCTCTTCTTTGACGCCACTTGATGTTCAGTGCACAAATGACCCCAGTTATCAGGCTGCTGCTGTTGGAGTTGGCCCTACGACCCCTGTTATTTTGGAAAACAGTGGCGAAAACACCACAGCCTCTTCTGTTGCGGCCGCTCCGACCATTTCGACATCGTGTCGTACACGTAAAAAATTGCCCACACAAAGGGGGCCTACACCGGACTGCCGAGACGCGTACAGTGCTGCCAGCATCAAGAATGTGGATCCAAGCTTGCCGGCGGCTCAGTCCCTACCTCCTCAGGACACGTCTTCGGAAGACGGCTTCAGCCTGGGACTGGATAGTAGCATCGGACTGTCTAGCCTTGCCGATTTTGACGTTGAAATGGGAGCTCCACGTGAAACAAAGCGAGGGCACACTTCCAGCTCTTGCTCCGATGAACGCAGTGATGGCCGTGGTAAATCCCAACGGTCCAGGAAACCTCGACCCTCTTCTGGAGGGTCGAACAGTGCGTTGTAATTTGGTCGAGCAAGTGTCCCCTGGACACTTTCCAGGACACCGTCTAGAACTATGCGTCCATGTTAGTCTTTACTTTTTATTATGGCTACTACACTGCATATTATTTCATTGAACGTTCAGGGTTTTCGCAGTCCGGCAAAGCAGGCTGAAGTGATTAGTGTCGCCCGCGCTGCAAATTGTGATGTTTTGTGCCTCCAGGAAACAAATTTTTTCTCGCTATCCAACGTGCTTGCTTTTAAACGAAGGTTCAACCTAGATTGTTATTTCTCTTTTGCTACATCTCGTTTTACGGGAGTAGGTATTATTATTTTTAACCGAGCTCTATTAAGGGATCATCATGCTTTTTACGATGGCGTGGGCAGGGTTTTGGCTTTGGACTGTAGCTACTTTTCTTTCAGATTAAGGATACTGTGTGTGTATGGGCCAGCGCAAGCTGGACAGTCTAATGACTTTTTTAGAGACCTGGATGTGTTTTTTCTTGACGGTCGTGATGTGATTTTGATTGGCGACTTCAACTGCGTTCTAAATACGCGAACCGATGTACAAGGTCCTGGCTGGGGCCGGTCTGCTTGGAATTCAGGCGAGCTTCGCCGCCTTGTCCACCACTTTTCATTACTAGACGCGCACAATGTAGTGCACGGAAATACCTTTGTTTGGACATGGCGACGTGGACGATCCTCCTGCAGGCTTGACCGGGCTTATATCCCACGAGCGTTAGAGGCGTTTGTCTCTGATTTATGCGTTCCGTCCTTCCCACCTTCTCCTGTGTACGTATCTGATCATCGGCCTATTGTCTTGAAGCTCGAAGTTCCATTTTCTTTCTCAGAAAAGCCATGGCGTCTCGATGTTCGCGTCTTGCAGGACGCGCGCTCAAGATCAGATTTGTCACGGGCAATATGTGTGTCGCTCACGGCGTCTGGTCCTGAAGATTGGGATGCGCTTAAAACACAGTGGCGCCTGCGCTGCGCAGTAGAGGGGCGTTCGCTTCGTCGACGCGTTTCTGAAGAGCTTGCTGATACCGCGATGAAGTTACGCATTGCTTTGCGCGCCGAGACACCTTCTCCTCTGATGCGAGCGTGGCAGCGTGAACTGCGTGAACGCTTTCAGCGCTTGACTGCTGCTTCGTCCCTGGCGGCAGCAGCATGGCGCTGTAGACACAACCCATGTGCACATCCCGAGGTGCTGCGCTACGCGAGACATTCCTTTTTTGGGCAATCACAGCCACCTGTCTCTAAGACAGCACAAATACCACCTGCGCAGCGGCTTCCTACGCGTGATCGATCTGTTTTCTTGGCGCATTTTGAAGCAATGTCGTGTTCGGCCATGCGGACTAACTGTGATGAAACACCACCAATGCTTAGAAGTTTGCCCCGTATTCCTCAAGAAGCTGCAGATTGCCTGCACATCCCTCCGTCGGCTGATGAGGTAAAGGCGGCACTGAAATCTATGAAACGTGGAACGGCCCCAGGGCCAGACGGTTTACCTGTTGAGTTTTACTTGACATTTTGGGATGAGATTGGTGCTACATTTACCGCGGTAATCCGGCGATGCTATGATGACGGTGTCTTTCCATCAAGTTTTCGAGATGGACGCATTGTGATTATTCCAAAGGGTGATGCTTCCTCTGTTAATCCTGAAGATTGGAGACCTATCACGCGCCTCAACGTTGACTATAAGATATTCGCGGCGGTAGCCGTTCAACGTTTGAGGGGTCTGTTGAACACCCTAATAGGTTATCACCAGACTTCATCAGTGCTTGGACGAGAAATACACAGCTTGTCATATACCACACGGGATATCATAGCTTATACTTTGTCGCGATGTGCGCGTGGTATCCTTGTGTCTTTAGACCAGGAAAAAGCGTTTGACCGACTAGAGCACGCGTATATCTTTAATGTGCTCACAGCCTTCGGCTTTTCTCATTCGTTTGTGGAAATAATTAAAAATACGTACACTGGTCTGAAAAGCACACTAGTTCTCGATGGTTGGGAAAGTGCTGCCTTTTCCATAACACGTGGGGTCCGTCAGGGATGTCCATTGTCTCTTGTGCTATTTGTCTTCAGCCTTGAGCCATACTTGCGTGCTCTTGATGCGGATTCACGTGTCCGGGGTCTTCCGCTTCCTGGTAGCGGTGTCGTGAAAGTCGCAGCTTTCGCTGATGATATAACTTTGTACCTTTCAGATGAAGATAGCCTTTCACGCAGCCTGCATGTATTTTCCCAGTATGGCGACATTTCAGGTGCAGCGTTGAACATCTCCAAATCCCGGTATTTCTTCATTGGCTCTCCAAACTGCAGGCTTAGCGCCAGTGTTCCCATTCAGCCGGCCGCGTCCCTTCGTATTTTAGGTATTTCATACAACCACTACGGCATTTGCGAATCTGTTTGGTTAAACGCTCTCGAGGAAGTAAGACTGAAAATTCAGGATGCACGGGATTTCGACTTCCCGCTTCTTGAGCGGAGGTACCTTGCGCAGACTGTATTTTGCGGTCGCATTTGGTACCTTTCTCACGTCGTGCAACCATCTTTACGTATCGTGCGATCACTGCAGTCTGCTTTGTGTTCCTTTTTTTGGTCAGGCGGCACTGAGTTGGTCTCTCGCGCGGCACTGGGACAGCAGCGTGCTCAAGGAGGCTTTGCTTTCCCTTCAGTGTCCATACGCTGTCGGGTGCTGGCACTGCGTTTCCTTTTGCGCCTAGTGCAAGGGGAGGAATCTCCCGCGCGAACGCTTGCATATTACTTTCTGGGTACTCACCTTCGTCATTTGATGCCTAATGTGCAACTTAACAGGGGGCCACAGTCAATAACACTTCCTGCGTTTTATGCAACAACTGTTGCATTTTTTCGCCATGTCAAGTCGAGCTGTCCTGGCATAGATGTTTTGAACAACCACATAGTTGAGACAACTGCTGCTTTGTTGCTTCCGTTGGTCCCGCCAGCCCGCCGTGCTCGCTCTAGACGGGTGTCTTGGAGCTCCTTAACGGCTTCTTTTCTGCCTGGACACCTTCGGGACTTCATGTGGCGCCTGGGATAGGTTGTACTTCCCACTCTCGACCGCCTCGAAAGGTGGAGAATAGTCCAGTCAGCAACATGTCCGAACTGCTCCCTTCGGGAAACAAATCAGCATTTTCTGAGGCATTGTATCATTGCTCGCGTTTTTTGGAGAGCCGTACATGCTGGATTTCACTGCCTCAGAGTAAATCGCTTCGTTTCTTCTGGGCGTTTTTCGCGAGGCCCCTTCGCTTGTCTTCTCATTGTTGCCGGCGCTTTCTGCCTCTGGCGCAACCGCTGCGAGGCGGTTGCAGCGGGCCGCCGCCGCCGCGCGCTCTACCCGATCCTAGAACGATTGTACTCGGAGCTGCTGTCTGTTTTGTCGGAGGAGCTCTTCTTCCTCGGTGAAGAGGAATTTCTTCGGCACTGGTCTTGCCCTTTTGTGTCGGTCTATGACGAACGAGTGAAACTTGTCTTTCGGCCGGCCTGGTATTGGTAGGCTGATCTGTCGATGTGCCGACAGAAATGGCATGCCAACATGTAAATATGCAAAATGTACATAATTATGTTTTACTTGTCTCTTGTTTACTTTGAAGTATTTTATGGTTGTGTTTGTGTGAACCTTCGATTGTATATGTTTTTTCAACGTCATCTCATATCCATGTTCATGTAAATGACGTCTGTCTTGTCATCATCGTTAGAGTATGTCTAAGACGGAAATGTTCTGTTGAGTGTTATTGACGTTTGTGGCAATAATTTTTTTCTAATCGAGCGTTCCACAGTGGTCATCTGCTCGATGCGCCGACCGTAGGGACACGAACGTATGCGAAACGCTGGCCCATTAGCCTCGCATCTCGTAGCATTTCGCAGGAAAAAAATGAAAGAAAACGCGCTTAATTTTTTATTACGTGTCATTATTTATTTCAAATTTTATTGGTCTCTTAAATAAACAAATATATAAACTTCGCATGATTTGCTAAATATTTTTTGGCATGTCACGTGCTATACTGATGACAACGTCAGAACAGAGTCGCCTACGTAGAGGACCAACGTCATTGCCTTGCCGTGGGCGTAGGGCCATTCATACGCCCACGTCAAGACCTCAATCAATCTATCTATCTCAATCTATCTATCTATCTCAATCTATCTATCTATCTATCTATCTATCTATCTATCTATCTATCTATCTATCTATCTATCTGTCTGTCTGTCTGTCTGTCTGTCTGTCTGTCTGTCTGTCTGTCTGTCTGTCTGTCTGTCTGTCTGTCTGTCTGTCTGTCTAGCCGCCTAAGACTCATGGCCATTTCGAATATGGTATCGATACCAAACTTGGTATGGCACAACATGACTGTATGAAGAACATATTTGATTAGTCATACCATGAAAATTATGACATGGATGTTATAAATGTCATGATTTATATTTCATGGTCCTGCACTTTTTGGGGTGGTTTCGTTCACATGGCATGTTGCAAAACTGGTCTGGTATGACATGATCGCATGGCGAACACAAGCAACAGACCCTAACATGAAGATCATGATATGCGTGTCATTACTACATGCCAAGCTCATGATGTGTTCGCGGCCATTTCACTAGCGTCACATATACAAAATTTGATATTACGGTACTTGAATGGATGACAAAAGTATGTGACTGGTGAAACATGATAATCATGAGATGCGTGCCATGTAACAACATCGTTACATTCCACGCACATGATGCGCTGGTGACGGTTTCGCTAGTATCGCTAATGCGAAATTTGGTATTGCAGGACGTGAATCGATGACTAAACTGTGATACTGGTGCGAACGTGATAAACATGAGATGCGTGTCATGTAACAACATGACCTCATGCTACGCTCATGATGAGCTCGTGGCCGTTTCGCTAGCTTCACATGCACCAAACTCGGTATTACGCGACGCGAATGTATGACATAGGTAAATCAAACATCAAAACATGATAATCACGACATGCGTGTCATGTAACAACATGACTACATGCCACACTCTTGATACGCTCGCGGCCGTTTCGCTAGCTTCATATAATATGCCAAACTTCGTATTACGTGATGTCAATTAATGACGAAGGTATATGACTTGTGAAAACATGATAATCGTGAGATGCGTGTCATGTGATAACATGACTACATGCCACAGTCTTGGCGCAAGTTGATTTCGACGTAACGCGGTGAGCGTGCTCGCTGGCGTTCCCATGCCAGACGCCGGTCCTGCCGTATACTCGCAGGCGCGCGCCGCAGTGCGTTGCTTTGACGCAAGTGCGTTTCAGCAACTCCAGTGTCCCTCCATCATCAAAAGATGGAAACACAGTGTTGTCTCCATCCGTCAGGCCGCGCCCACGGGCGCTTTTTGCATCGGTAGCGCCTGGCGTCAGACTATGGAGTGCTCGCGTACTGCTAACGTATATTAGCGTTGCTGTGCCCAGCGTGCACGCGCCTCAATGCTACATTTGAGTATATTGCGCCCTTTATAATATGCTTTCGGCCATTTCGCTAGCTTAACATTTACCAAAGTTGGTCTTACGAGACGAAAATGAAACACGAAATATATGACTGACGCAAATATGATAATCCTGACACGCGTGTCATGTAAGAACGGGATCACATACCATGTTCATAGAGTGCTCGCGGCCTTTCGATAGCTCCACATATACTAAATTTGGTATCACGTGAAGTGAAGAGATGATGAAGGTAAACAACACATTCAAACATGATAATCATGACACAGAAGTCACGTACGGCATCATTTACCTCCTCCGCGTAAAGTTTTTGGTGGGCTTAAAGTGACATATCAACCTTTGTCATTCGTGCTTTGCATATCACCGATTCTCATTGTGCGTGAGATCTGCCAATTTTAGATGCGAAGCATTTCTTAGCGAACTTCATCCACGCTACCGCTGCTTCATGGTCGGAACGGGAGATGATCATCAACTTTACCGACTACGTCTCCGGTGAGGCCTTTAAATTCTACCTCACCCACATATTTCAAAACAACGAGTCATGGCAAAAAATAAAACAAGAAAAGATTGTTTGGTTTAAAGAGTACAATGACGACTGCGACGAAGACTTCCTTATAACCCACCATCCACAAGCAACCGCACTCGGTCGCCACAGTCAAAAGCAGCCTCCAGGCATAGACCAACGTCCTGCTTTTCCATCGCATGGATCTTTGGTCGCTCACAACGCCCACCTCGCGTCACACGCCCACTACGGTCGGCATAGAGCTGCGGAACTCCGAATATACTCAGCCAAGCCCAGGGCCAACCGTCCACATTCATGTGTCAGAACTTATCTCTAAAGTTGCGGACACAGAGAAACAGCCCCAAGTAAAATCTGACCAAACCAAGCTTTTCGAAGTGTCGCCGTCGAGTTCCCAGCCACCTGAGAGCCCAACAAACACAGAAGGCTCGGAAGGATCAACTCTCAAGCTCTGCCCTGTGCCAAGAACGTCCATTAAGAATGCCGTTGCAAGAGCCTCAGCTGATTTTTCTGTCAATTCTGGCGAACTATATTCATTGCCTGTCATGAATCGCGGCATCATAACAAGTATCAGCTACTTGCTGGACACATCAACCTACAAAGAAAAGCGGGCTCAAGTTTCTAAAGGCAGTCCACCTCGTCAGATAGTGCAACATAAGCAATGCCGACAAAATCAACAAGGAGAGGCCCAACAGCTAAAACGGCCACACCAACAAGGACAACGAAGAACTAAAGCCACATCGCAAGCATACTTGTGGCCTCAAGAATGTCGTGAACAACGAGCGCCACCACCACCACCTCAGCGACCACTACAGAAAAGAGTGATTCCGCATTTGAGCTATCTTCGCAGAAAGAATAGCCAAGAAACTTTTCTCCACCAGCGTTAAAGATTGCGCCTTTGGTCAGAACATCTGCGCCATCACCGTAGAAAACTCTCTCAATGCCACGAAACAACCGCTTGTACTCTGTAGGAACACACGCAGCGGCCGATCAGCCAAGATCAACGGGCACGCAAACTGCATGCACGGCGTTATCACTCACGACGAAAAATGCGAAGCCAACAAGACTGTCGATCCTGCAAGGCGTTCCAACCTCGTTCATTCCTCGCAAGAACGCCGGCTGCGTTTCCATCTGTTTTCACGCTCAAAGCATGCTTATCTTGCCCAGAACGTAACAGCTAGCCTCGCCCACCAGAGCCGTACCTGATAACACCATATTGCTGCCCTCTCCTGCGAAGTCTTTGCGATTTGACGGAACTTCAATGTGATGTGGAACTACAGCCCATTTGGACATTTTTTGTGTTCTAAGATTGCTTGTTCACCATGTATTGCAATATGTAACGCACGCATTTTTAGGGGTTGGAGGGGAATCCTGTAAATGTAACGTAAGAAGGTAGCGATAGTTGGTAGAAGGCGAGAAGGAAGCACTGCAATGGAATAAACATGGCGTATGAGCCAGGCCACGTCTCCCATTCATCATAGCGCCAATATATATATATTGCCTTGCTCGAGCAATATATATATATATATATATATATATATATATATATATATATATATATATATATATATATATATATATATATATATATATATATATAACGCCCAGTACCCTCAAGACTCTTCTTTTATTGTCGCGAGTATGTGCCCCACAACCTAAACGGGAGTGGTGATGATGAGTATGTACAGATGAAAAGATGTAACGAGTAATGAAGCCCACACTTAATTTCCCCGCGAAATTGAGCGACCGGCCCGGCCGAGAATTAGGCGGGAAAGGTACGGCGAACAAAGTGTTTAAGACGTGAAACGTGAACTATCTCGGGTGCACGGTAACGATGGTCCGAGGAACCCTTGACGGGAGTGACAAAATAATTGACAGGAGATGTTAGTTCAATAACAATGTAAGGTCCGAGAAAGCGTGACTGAAACTTTTCACACAATCCGGGTGTACGAACAGGCGTCCAAAGTAGTACTTCATCTCCAGGACGGAAGGTGACGTCTCGACAAAAGCTGTCATAGCGTTGTTTGCTGTCTAGTTGACTGGCCTCCGTGTTAAGTTGAGCATGTTGCCGTGCGTCAGCGAGCCTGGAGACGAATTTTTCTGGCGTAGTCGTGGACATTTTTGTCGTTACATTGAAGAAAGAGGCGTCAATAGTGAATGTCGGCGCACGACCATAGACGAGGAAGAAAGGTGAATACCCGGTGGTTCGTTGAACAGCGGTGTTGTGTGCAAGCGTTTCTAACGACAAGATTTTGTCCGAGTTATCGTGGTTTGGTCCGATGTACATGAATATCATGTCTATTAGAGTCCGGTGGAATCGCTCTGTCAGGCCATTTGTCCGCGGGTGGTAAGCGGATGTGGTCTTATGAAGTGTGCCACAAGTTTTTTAGAATTTCGTCAAGAATTGTCGACATGAAGGCCTTGCACCGCTCACTCAACAACGTGAGAGGTGCACCAAGACGCAACACAATGGCTTATAAAAAGAAGGCGGCAACGTCTGAGGCAGAGCTAGTGCGTAGAGGAGCGGTTTCCGCGTGTCGTGTGAGGTGGTCGACGGCTGTGACGATCCAGCGGTGGCCCGCTGGCGTTACGGGAAGTGGTCCGACGAGGTCTATTCCGACAACGACAAAAGGTGTATCGGGACATGGAATGGGTTGCAATAATCCAGCAGCAGCAGAAGTTGGTCGTTTCCGGCGTTGACACAGTGCACAAGAAGCGACATAATTAGCCACAAAGGTAGAAAGACCAGGCCAGACGAAACGACTCCTAACGCGGTTGCAGGTCTTCTGAAATCCCAAGCGTCCAGGTGATGGGTCGTCGTAGAGTGCTTCGAGAACTTATTTTCGCAGTGAACGGGGAAGTACTGGCACCCTCCGATGCCCATCCGCATTGTAAGTATAGCGCTGCAGGACATTGTTGTCTAGCTTGAACTGCCGTAGCTGACGAGGTGGTCTGGCATTAGGTGGAGAAGGCGAGTCATTCAAGTACCCGATGATGCGGTTACTGTATGGGTTGTCACGTTGGCACGCGGCAAACTGAGCGCGGCTGTTTAAAGATAGTGACCCAGCAACTGCCAGAGGTGATAACGTGAGTGCAGAGGAAGCCGCTTGATCACCTGAGGGGCATCGAGGATGCGTGGTTGGAGATTAAAGTGTCAGAGGGCAGTGAGAGAGAGCGTCGGCATTCTGATGCTGTTTGCCAGACCTGTACACAACGTCAAAAGTGTACTCTTGCAAATAGAGTATCCAGCGACCGAGCCCCCCAGACAAATTCTTCAGCGAGGACAACCAGCATAGGGCATGGTGGTCGGTAATGACAGTGAAGTGGCGTCCATACAGATAAGGTCTAAACTTCTGGATGGCCCAAACGGCAGCAAGGCATTCCTGCTCTGTTATCGAGTAGTTCTGCTCCGCAGGTGTTAGTGCGCGGCTGGCATACGCAACTACTCGCTCACGTGAAGTGTCGTCGCGCTGGAGGAGGACGGCACCAATTCCGTGGCCGCTGGCATCTTTGTGAAGTAAAGTGGGTGCACTCTCATCGAAGTGACGGAGGACGGGGTCTGATGTCAAAGCACGTTTAAGGGCTTGGGAAGCACACTCGCACTCGTCGGTCCAAGTGAAGGCCGTTCCTGACGTCAGAAGCTTGTGTAACGGCCCCGCCATGGCAGCAAAGTGACTGATAAAGCGGCGGAAGTAAGACGCCAGGCCTACGAAACTTCGCAATTGTTTTTGATTGCCCGGACGTGGAAAATTAATTACGGCAGCAACCTTGTCGTGGTCGGGTCAAACGCCATTTTGCTGACAAGGTGACCCAATACTTTGATGCTCCTGCTGGCGAAGTGGCACTTCTTTGTATTGAGCTGAAGCGCAGCGTTCGAAATGCACGTAAGAACTTCGTCCAACGCTTGAGGTGCTGAGGAAAAGTAGAAGAATAAATTACGATGTCGTCCAAATAGCATAAGCAGGTTTTCCACTTGAGACCACGTAACACAGTATCTATCATGCGCTCGAATGTTGCTGGAGCGTTGCATAAGCCAAAAGGCATGACGTTGAACTTGTGAAGCCCATCAGGCGTTGCAAACGCTGTTTTCTCCTTCTCTGCTTCGCGCATAGGTATTTGCCAATACCCGGATCGAAGGTCAAGGCTGGACAAATATTCTGCACCTTGTAGGGAGTCCAGGGCATCATCTATGCATGGCAACGGATATACATCTTTTTTGTTATCTTATTGAGCGGTCTGTAATAAACACAAAAGCGGGCAGAGCCATCCTTTTTTCGGACCAACACCACTGGAGACGATCAAGAGCTGGATGAAGGTCGAATATTATCCTGTTTGAGCATGTAGGCGACGTTTTCCTCAATCATTTGCCGTTCCGCCGAAGACAGACGGTATGGGCGGCGGCGCACAAGGGAGCTGCCTTTGATTTCTATGCTGTGCTGTGCAACAGAGGTGCGGCGCAAAACTTTGGAATGTACGTTGAACGAAGAGCTGTGCTTTTGGAGAAGGTCAAAGAGGTCTCTCATTTGCTCAGCAGTGAGGTGAGGACTTATGGTAGCATTTAAAGCAGCAGTGGTAGCCTTAGTATTGGTTGTTGCAGACAAAGGCGGTGATTCTGCGTGAAGAGGCACCAGCGAAAAAGGTTCGCTGTCAGCGAAGCAGCTCACAGCAGTGCCCTGGGGCAGCTACACTGGCGAAGAAGTTGGGTTCCAGGCCGTGACCAATGCCTTACCGTCGTTAAACCGCACAAGGCCGCATGCAATGGTAAGCCCCGCAGGTTTGGGGGGAACAGATGGAGCAATGAACACGTCACCTTTAACTATAGTATCCAAAGCGATCGTAAGAATTCGTTCATCTCCTGGCGAAATGAAACAATCCGTGGCAGCAACGAAACGGAAGCTGTATGGATCGACATCAGATAAACTCTCAGTAGCTGACATATGAATTACTCGCTGACGACACGATATGAAAACTGATGCCGAAGAAAGGAAGTCCCATCCTAAATGACTGTGTAAGTGAACAAAGGAAGTACAAGAAACTGAATGTGGTGAAGGTTGCCATCTATGAAAACGCGGACTGTACAAGCACTTGAAGGCTGAATAGGGACTCCATCTGCGCAACGAAGGGGAGGGCCATCATATGGCGTCCTAACTTTTTTCAAGCGGGCACAAAAGTCTGCACGAATTACGTAAAGTGGTGCGTCTGTGTCTGCTAGTGCCTCCGTCGGTATATCAACATACACCAATAAAACATTTGATGGGCGGTCTGGAGTAGTTTGACGCAGTTCGAAAGATGCAGCTTTCCCTCCCGAAGCTGCACTGTTTAGTTTTCCAGTTGGTGGTGAGGAATCGAAGTAGAAGGTCGAAGGGGAGAGGAGGAACGCCGCATCGGTGAAGGTGAGCGACGACGTGAGAAACGGTAACTGCCTACTGAGGCAAAGTTCTGCGGAGACGGCGACCGGCGTGTGCTGTTCTGATACAGTCGGCGATAGGGTGGTCCGGTTTGGTAGAAGTCCCGTTCATAGTCACTGTAGCTTCGTCTTTCGTCTTGTTGACGGCGTTGGAAAAACCTTGAAATATGACCACGGATGCCGCAATAAAAGCAAGTCGGTCGTGTAGTGCGCCAGGTGTTGTAAGGCTGAGAAGATGGTCGCGGTGCGAGCGAGTTGAGCGAACCATGCACATCGGGCGCTGGTGGCTGCATTGGGCTGTGCGGGGGTGCAGGTGTCCTAGCAGCAACCTGAGCATAAGTAGGCATGGCCATAGGTTATGAACTCGGAACAGGTGTGACAGCCATCGAGGCTAGGCTTTGGTGGGGCGCAGGCGTCGCAGCAACGTGAGCATAACTTGGCATGGGCACGGGATGTGAGCTCGGAACTGGTGTGCCTGTGATCAAGGCCAGTTCCTCCCTCATGACGTCGCGTAAACTAGTAGCAGGTAGCGTCGTTCTAATCTCAAGGTGGCGTCGTTCTAATATCAAGCACGGCCTTCGTCAGAGTAAGTAAGTATGATACAATGCAGCCACTTTTATAGGCTCACGTGATGAACTCTCGGTATCAGCTAGGACAATCAAAGTAAAAAAATGGTAATCTGTCAGAACCTTTTGTAGACATGACTGACATGCGTTGGGTGCATGAATATACAAGTTTCAAATTTCCTTGCGCATCGACACGCGGGGCACAGTATGGTTGGCAGGACATGTAAAAGAGCTCTGAAGTAAAGAAACCATGGTTGACTAATATACATTTTAATATACACTAAACTATTTTACTAATCTAAGAAGGCGTGTTGTTATAGTGCGAGGCAGGTGAGCTTTCCTACGTTTTCATTGATACCTCAACGAATGGTGTTAAACTTGTGAATCAAGAAGGATTCCCTCACTTCCCTGTTGTGATTTGTCTTGAAACCGGACTGAATAATAGTGGCCCTAATTTTGTCGAAACCATGACCAGGTATACTGACGTGCTTCGACAGCGGTAGATAAGGGGGCTTACGGCATGTGCACGGTGATTATTAAAACAAATTCTGAAACTTGTCTCTGTTTGACCTATGTACTGAGCTCCGCATGTTGAACACTCGAGAAGATAGATGACGTTGATACTATCACAAGTGTAGTTCCCAATTATCTTTAAGGAAAAACTGGACGATGTACTTAAAACTGTTTTAGATGTCGTCATGTGCGCGCACACTTTGCAACGTGGTTCGTTGCAGGGATGACAGCCTTCATGATGTGAACACGTTGTTTTAGATGAGGTTAGTAAATCACGAAGGTTCCACGATCGTCGGTAGACCACGCGTGGTTGTTCTGTAAAGATTCCTTTGAGCCGCTCGCTCTGTATTAATATGTTGAAATGTTTCTTTAAGATATGGTTCACATTTGGAGCTGAGGCCGCATGTGTCCAAATTAGATTAGTCCGCGAACAATCTTTGGGTCTTTTGTTAGTACTCAGCAGGTCTGAACGGTCGAGCTCTTCTGCACGTTTGATGGCGTCTGTGATTATGCTGGCCAGATAGCTCTGTTTTTCGAGCGCGCTACCGAAGTTGTTCGCAGTGGCGGGAAAATTCGCTGCTATCAGAGCATATTCTTTTAAAACGGACTACTTGACTGTACGGAATACTGGTTTTATTGTGTTTCACGTGACTACTACTAAAGTGAAGATATAGCTGCCTATTCGTGGGTTTCCTGTAAAGATTAGTTATCAGCTTCCCGTTACGTAGAGTGACCATGACATCAAGGAAGCTTATGTTCACAGGTGAATACGAGTGCGAAAAAGAAATCGCTGGATGAGCGTTGTTAAGATCTGCTATGAAAGAAAGAAGTTGCGATTCACTATGGTGCCAGATTAGGAAAATGTCGTCGATGAACTGCTTATAGTAAAATGGCTTATATTCACAATTTGCAAGAAATTTGTTTTCAAGGAGCCCCATAAATATTTTTGCGTAGTTTGGTCCGATTCTTGTGCCCATAGATGTACCGCTAACTTGAACATAAGTGTCCCATCAAATTCGAAATTGTTAAGTTCAAGAATGAGCTTAAGCAACTTAACTAACGTAGATGCGAAAACTGGTTTGTTGGCGTCGCAATCGTTGTACGCGCAGATAACCGCCTCGATGCCATCTGAGTGAGGGATATTAGTATATAGTGACGTGACAACTAACGTAACGAGAAACAAATTTTGAGGAACCTGTAGGTCAACAATATCTGATAGAAAGTTATTGGTATCTTTAATGTAAGAAGAAAAGCTGGACGGAAAGGTGTTGATGAGGCTATCTACATAACGGGAAAGGTTCTCAGTCACTGTTCCAATTCCAGAAATTATCGGTCTACCGGGATTATCTCTGTTATGAATTTTGGGAAGAAGGTAAAACCTTCCAGCTACTAGGCTCAACGGTATTAGGGATTTCAGAGTGCCATAGCTCATTTCTTTATCATTAAAGAGCGCAGTCAAAGTATCACGAATAATACCCTTGAACTCGTTTGTTAGGTCATGATCTTGCCGCTTGTAATATGATGCATCACTGAGCTGCCTATAGCCTTCGCTGATATATTTGCTTCTGTCCATTACAGCAATGGCGCCTCCTTTATCTGCAGGTTTTATAATTATGTCATTATGACTAGCGAGGGATTCAATTGCTTGTTGCTCTCTGTCAGTAAGGTTGCGGTGCAATGGTGTACGTTCTTTATATGCCTGCATGACATCGCGTTGTACAGCTCTGCTATAAAGGTCCAGACATTTGTCTCTTTGGGAGGGAGGTGTCCAATGCTTGCAAGATGGCAATGATGAGCTATCGGTATTGCGAGCCGAGGACCGATCATAAAAGTACTCGCGGAGGCGCATGTTACGTTTGAAATTGTGAAGATCCTTCACCAATAGAAATTCACTATAGCCTCCTGTTGCAGGGCAAAAATTAAGTCCTCGAGATAACACACTACGTTCCTCAATTGATTGATCGTAACATGACAAATTTATAATGTTATCCTGCCAGAAGATTTAGTTTCCAGCTTGGGCTGGCGCATTTCAGCTGTAGTTAGAATGTTTCCTCGTCGGGAGCATTCCTTGTTTCTTAAGTTGTCACGCGCGACCTTCTTTGACTTTTTAGCATCCAGCTCGGCTAACTTCTGTGACCGATATAATTCGAGAGTTTTTAATTCTTCAGTCGTAAACTGAGAGGATTGCACAAGCTGTTTTTTCTGATTCCGCAGACCTTTTTCTGATGATTCATAATGGCTAATAAGTATGCTGGTTAGTTCAACAGACGCCCGATTTAAGGTGTTTCACCTTGACAGGTTTTTCTTTATCTCTGATGTGGCCGGCTGCAGTTTTAGTTGTAAACCTTTAGGAGCATTTGTTGCCGCGACATACATTCTAAGCATAGAAATGTGCGATTCACAACGAGTCCGTTTTTCTATAACCTTCCTGGTCCTTAAAAAGTTCATTGAGCCAACAGACAAAGTACTCTCACCCAGCTGGCGTTGTGTTAGTCAGTTCGTTCCTCTCGTGGTTGTGCCCCTGTTCCGGAGTCCGTAGCGTGGTTGAGACGGCGCAAGCGATGCAACGACCGCAGGTGGCGATAGGCAAGACGTAGGCTGTGTAGATTGCGACTTGTTCATGTGGGCGCGCGATGCTTTCGAGGTGACGTTCTCTGCTACGGAAGGCTTGCTCGTCAGGGTGAAGGTTAAATCAATCAATCAATCAATCAATGAAGCTTTATTTTCATAAATAGATATATGCAATTACAGGGATTATTTGGACCGATAGCCTAAAGTGGCTAGTGGACGGTCCAATACAATGTGCAACATAAAAAAGTGTACAGGTCAGCTCTGAGGTAACAACATAAAAAAAACAATCATGTGATAAAGATAACACAGTAATACATTTTTTTCTTGCAGATATGCATACTTATTAGCTTGCAGCTAGTTTCTATACATAGGCACTTATTAAAAAATACAATGAAAATCGAATCACACACACATGCTTACATGTCTTGACTCCACAGAAAAAATGATTTACATGCCATGCTGAAATT
The DNA here is from genome assembly GCA_013436015.1 of Rhipicephalus annulatus. Classification (NCBI taxonomy): domain Eukaryota; kingdom Metazoa; phylum Arthropoda; class Arachnida; order Ixodida; family Ixodidae; genus Rhipicephalus; species Rhipicephalus annulatus. Next base: position 27,792 of record WOVY01015351.1, read on the forward strand.
ACGTGCCGTTTTAATCTCTAGGGGGACCGTGTTCCATATTTTTGTTCCACTAAACTGTATCAGTCTTTCTCCGTAAACATTAAAACATTTGGGCAGATTGAAATTACCATTCGAAGCATGTCGCGTATTGCGTTTAGGAATTGAAAAAAGATCAGCAGGCAAAGGTGAATTTCTATTAATTATGTTATTTAATGAAACAGCAATTTTGTAGTCACGCAACATCGGAACCGAGAGAATGCGTTGTGATTGGAAAATATTACTTACTGATTCACCTTGGCTTATGATTTTCAGTGTACGCTTTTGAAGTCGTTCAAGAGTTTTTAGATAACTGTTGTACGTCACACCCCACGATTCCAGACAGAAGGTTGCTGTCGGCGCGGTGTTGTTTCTTGCTTTCAGCTGCGCTGTAGGATTACTGGGTGCTGCAGGTCGCACAGCTCGATCCACTCAATGCGGAGAGTCGTCATTCGTTGATGAATCGCACCAGGCAGCTGATGTTGCATCCACCGGTCTCCTGAAGCACAGGTGGCGGATGTGGCTTGCAAGCAACGACACACCCTCGAAGCTCATATGGAGGCCGTCTGCTGCGAGGACGCGTGTGGGTGGTAACCATTCGATTTCATAATCGAGGTAGCAAACTAGCCGGAAATAGCGGCAAAATTTCCGAAGCATGTTGTTGAACACTGATGCTTCTCTGTTGCAGCGTCGGACGAATGTCAGGTTACAGTTCCTTTGTCGACGGTTTCCACTTTTAGGCAGTATCAGCGTGGCGTAATTTCGCCGAATTTCTGGGCGATCTTTCGCAATGCTTTCAAGTAGATCGCGGTATTTCGCAAACGCCTCGTGTCCTGAACTCGAAGCCACACCGACCGTCCCAACATGAAGAATAAAACAGGATGCTGAGTGGGGCACTAGATCCAGTAAGTCACGCACATCACCGATTGTAGCACCACACTGCGAAATGAAGGCTGGTGCGCCATTGCAGAGGGGGTCGAAGTATTGATGTATATACTTTGTTTGTGAATCTCCCACAACTGCTGTGGTAGGAGTGTGCACAGGGTATTTCCAAATCATCCTTTTCTTCAGTGCTGTCCCAGGACCCATGGTTGAAGAAGAACTTGGAGGGAAGGCACGACAGGTCCGGGCATTTTCTATATTGAATGAACTTGCAGATACCACATTGGAAAAGGATATCGTATTTACTAACGTTTCGGTCGTGGCACGGCCTTCGTCAGAGTAAGTAGGTATGATACAATGCAGCCGCTTTTATAGGCTCACGTGATGAACTCTCGGTATCAGCTAGGACAATCAAAGTAAAAAATTGGTAATCTGTCAAAACCTTGTGTAGACATGACTGACAGGCAACGGGTGCATTAATATACAAGTTTCCAATTTCCCTGCGCATCGACACGCGGGGCACAGTATGGTTGGCAGGACATGTAAAAGAGCTCTGAAGTAAAGAAACCACGGTTGACTAATATACATTTTAATATACACTAAAATATTTTACTAATCTAAGAAGGCGTGTTGTTATAGTGCGAGGCAGGTGAGCTTTCCTACATTTTCATTGATACCTCAACGAATGGTGTTAAATTTGTGGATCAAAAAGGATTTCCTCACTTCCCTATTGTGATTTGTCTTGAAACCGGACTGAATAATAGTGGCCCTAATTTTGTCGAAACCATGGCCAGGTATACTGACGTGCTTCGACAGCGGTAGATTAGGGAGGCTTACGGCATGTGCACAGTGATTATTAGAACGAATTCTGAAACTTGTCTCTGTTTGACCTCTGTACTGAGCTCCGCATGTTGAACACTCGAGAAGATAGATGACGTTGATACTATCACACGTGTAGTTCTCATTTATCTTTAAAAAAACTGGAAGATGTAATTAAAACTGTTTTAGAAGTCGTCATGTGCGCGCATACTTTGCAACGTGGTTTGTTGCAGGGATGACAGCCTTCATGTTCTGAACACATGGTTTTAGATGAGGTTAGTAAATCACGAAGGTTCCGCGATCGTCGGTAGACCACGCGTGGTTGTTCTGTAAAGATTCCTTTGAGCCGCTCGCTCTGTATTAAAATGTTGAAATGTTTTTTTAAGGTATGGTTCACATTTGGAGCTGAGGCCGCATGTGTCAAAATTAGATTAGTCCGCGAACAATCTTTGGGTCTTTTGTTAGAACTCAGCAGGCCTGAACGGTCGAAATGTGGTATCTGCAAGTTCATTCAATATATATATATATATATATATATATATATATATATATATATATATATATATATATATATATAGCCACGTTCCATTTCCCAAGTTTTTGTTATCGTCTCAAAACACCACACGATTCTCAGCGCAAACCGCGCCTGCAGTTTTCCAGAAGGTTCCGGACTGTGGTAGATCATTTCGATAAGATCACGCCCACTGTGCGAACGGTACAGATTGTTCTGGAACCTACGCCACCGCCAGCGATAACGCTAGAACATTCGACGGCAAGAGTATAAATGCCGACGCGCTTCGCCGCTTGTCGGTTGTTGATCGAAGGCCGACGCTGCGTTCGCCGCTATCAGTCCGAGACTGCTATCTGTGCAAGACTGCTGCTGTAATTAGACTTTCTGTTTACTGTTTACCAGGCACTGGTTCGCCCAAATAAACAGTTAAACCCAACACGAAGTTTCCTGTCTTCGGCCACGTCACGACCCTGTGACATCTGGTGGAGGTGCTGGGTACACGGCTTGACAGGGGCGTCCGGTACATGAACGAAGCAGCACCCAGCACCTCCACGAAATGCCACACCAGATGTCACGGGGTCGTGACGTGACCGAAGACAGGAAACTTCGTGTTGGATTTAACTGTTTATTTGGGCGAACCTGTGCCTGGTAAACAGTAAACAGAAAGTCCAATTACAGCAGCAGTCTTGCACAGATAGCAGTCTCGGACTGATAGCGGCGAACGCAGCGTCGGCCTTCGATCAACAACCGACAAGCGGCGAAGCGCGTCGGCATTTATACTCTTGCCGTCGAATGTTCTAGCGTTATCGCTGGCGGTGGCGTAGGTTCCAGAACAATCTGTACCGTTCGCACAGTGGGCGTGATCTTATCGAAATGATCTACCACAGTCCGGAACCTTCTGGAAAACTGCAGGCGCGGTTTGCGCTGAGAATCGTGTGGTGTTTTGGGACGATAACAAAAACTTGGGAAATGGAACGTGGCAATATATATATATATGCCAAGCAGTTCAGCGCATGGAGTGGCGTCGCCGGTGTGACGCGACTAATCGAACGCCGTCGCGCATGCCCGCCGGGTCACGTGGAAGTGTGTTGGTGCCTGAAGTGTGGCATGTAGTCATGCTTTAACATGAAGTGCATCTCATGGCGATCATGTTTGCACCATTGATATACCTTCGTCATGCCTACACGTCCCTAAACACGGAATTTGGTATATGTGAAGCTTGCGATACGACTGCGAGCGGACCATAAGCGTGGCGTGTAGTCATGACTCATGACTTACATGATATGCATGTCATGATTTCCACGTTAAGGTCTGTCAGTTGTGTTCGCCATGCAGTCATGTCATACCATGCCAATTTTGCAACATGGCAAGTGAGCGAAACTACCCCAAGAGCAGCAAGACCATTAAATATAAATCATGACATTCATAACATACATGTAACAATAGTTATGTTATGACTAGTCAAATATTCTCATCATGAAGTCATGTTCTGTCATACCAAATTTCGTATTACCATTAAAAATGGCCAGGAGAGCTAAAAGTCGTGTAGTGTGCTAGATAGATAGATAGATAGATAGATAGATAGATAGATAGATAGATAGATAGATAGATAGATAGATAGATGGATATATAGATAGATAGATAGATAGATAGATAGATAGATAGATAGATCTAATACGCAACAAAAAGAAGGTGCAGTCGAACGCCCACACGCGTCTGAAGGCATCGAAAGAAACACGGTGATCACGCAGACGACTTCGGTGAAATATAATAACTCCGATGTCAGTTGAACGTGTACTGACGTCTGAAAAGAAAGGATAAACACCAAACGCGCGTTTGAAATTGAGTACATTAGAGAGCTTTAAAAAATTATTTTCTTGCCCGAAGAGTAATTCACACGACGCTGAACGCGCGCAATGCAATACTACAGCCTGTTTATGTGGGTTGCGGAAACGCTGAACGGTAAAGGTTATAACTTGCAAAGTAAATGTGTTCAGAAAATGAGGTTAGTGATTTAGAGTACTTTGTACTCTACTATGGGAGAGCTTAAAGCCGTCCCGAGGACTTAACCCTTGAAGATTCCGTTACAAAAGTAAGATAACTTCTTGACGAAACGCCATGGTATAAGAGAATTTTATTTCTGGATATATCTTACACAGGTTATGTGCACACAGAAAAAAGGACAATAGTGATCAATGCGTATGTACAATGCAAGCTCTAATATACAGCGAAAAGAACTTATTGCGTATGCAGTGACGTGCAATGCGAAAATTGTACAACAAAGACAGGACATTCATGACATCGAGATGATTAAACTTAAAAAACGGTAAGGCTATATGAACAAACAAGCGGATGTCACTCACAGTGTAGGGTGATGTTTTGCATTTACCTGTGAGGACAAATTTTCTCTCGTGCTCAAGAACAATATTGCACAAAAAGGACTAGTTTCTAAAGAAGAAAAGGAAAATACACACTGTAATGTCACAGTGGTACAAGCTCTAGCCCACCTCCTCAATAGGGGAGGAAAGACATGGACACTACGTTGTTTTTTTACGATAATAAATAGCGTAGACCAGCGTCGTAGGAAAGCCTCCTCTTCCAGCATGACTAGTTCTGCGTTAAGATGCATAAGCACTCTGTTTCTTAGCCGATGTAGTAGGGGAAACATGGCTCTCTAGGGGCGTCCTTTCAGGTGGGCCAGTTCCCTTCGTTTCCATAAGACGAAGGCTCCGATAGCTATTAAGAGTACGACAAAGTTATCCCTGTGGCTAGACTTCCACTGCATACTTATTTGGAACATTTTGGCAACCATGCACCAAATGGTGCGCGCTACTATACATTCATGGAAGACATGGTTCAGTGTTTCGACGCGACCGCAAGGCGGGCATGTGGCGGAGGGGCGCCACGCCCCACGCCGCAAGGCGGTCGGCCGTTGGTAAAGCTACCCATTCCCTAAGCCAGTTTAGGTCACGGACTTCGGAGGAGAGAGACGTGTTTGTAAGAGTCCAGCGTATTTTCGCCCGGCATTTCTGGCGTTGTTCCTCATATAGGCTTTTAAATGCCATTAGCTCGCTCATGTCGGTAGAGGACACTTCCATTAGTTCTTGATTTGAAAAATCATTTTGCCATTGTTGCAAAGATTTTATAACATGTGTGTAATACGCCGGTGGCTGTTCGGCAGCTGGTCCCGTGTCGTTTGCTAAACCAAAAAAATTTCTAGAGGTTCCTAGCAGATACACTACTAGTTGCCTGCCTCGATACGTTGAGTTCTCTAAGAGTGTCCAGGTGTTTTTGAGAGCCAACATGTGGCACAGTCATCATTGTTGGGTACACTGAGCCCTCCCAATTTTACTGGCAGGTGGACCAAGGCTCTAGCGACCGCTTCGGCGTGGCCATCACAAAAAAGGAGCCACATGCAGTGGCCACTCTCAGCAAAACCCGACGAGGTGGTAGAGCAATTCCGGCTACATAAAGCAGTGGCGCTGTTATGCTGGATTTAATTAGATAAGCTCTTTCAGTAAAGGGAAGTTGAAAGGTTCTAGCGACTTCAATGAGTCTGTCCACTTTGTGTTGGATTTCTTTCCATGTTGTGCGGGCTACCTCACCAGTCGAAAGGAAAGTTACTCCTAAGAATTTAACTCCTTGGGCGATTTGGATGCCGTCAGGGAACTCTTCAATGTGCATACCAAAGCACAATGCCTTGCTTTCTCAGGGATTAAAACGTGCTCCCGACAGGTTACTATACGTGTGGAATATTCGCAGAAAGGCTCTGTAACCATCTATGTTCTGAATAAACAACGAGATGTCATCGGCATATGCCGCTACTTTCACTTCGCCCAAGCCTGGGAGAGGAAAACCGTGTATCGAAGTGCATTTCTGAAATTGTTTCAATAATGAATCCATACATAATACAAAGAGAATTGCGGAGAGGGGACAGCCTGGCGACAGGTATTTAATATGGTTCTTTTGTAAATACACACGCTTCGTTGCACTCTTGGGTGATATGTGACCTAAACTATCCACCTTCTATGTATTAGTTGTTGGATGATATTGATCAAAATTAGTTTAGCTGGTTGAGCACTTGGAAACGTGAAAATACACGCCTAGAATTTATTGACATATTGCGCCAACACCTTTTATTTGAAGTTTAGAAGAAACGACGACCCAAAGGCTTAACAAACGAGTGAACATGCTTCTTTCTCAGAAAGTGCGAAGCCTCTAGAGCAGGTTACTTCTAGAGACGACATGACCAGCCATCGAGCCGAGAAATAAACGACGCGCACCGCAGATTTTGTTTACCAAACAAAACCAATTAATTACCAGAGCTGAAGAGGATGACAGAGGACACAGAACAAATTAGGCAGATCGCACGTACAGTGGCAATCGAAGATACGCGAAGCACCAATGAGAAATGTTGATATGTCACTTTAAAATCAGCACAACGTTACGAGGTGGAGATAATTGATGCCATACATGGCTTTCCTGTCATGATTACCATGTTTGGATGTGTCGTTTACCTTCGTCATCTATTCTTGTCACGTGATAATATATTTAGTATATGTGGAGCTAGTGAAACGCCCGTGAGTACGTTATGTGCGTGGTATGTTGTCATGTTCTTACATGACACGCGTGTCATGATTATGAGGCTTGCACACGCCATATACTTTCGTCATCCATTGACGTCACGTAACACCACATTTGGTATATGTGGAGCGAGCAAAACGGCCACGAGTGCATCATGAAGGGCCCAATATACTCCAATGTAGCGTTGACGCGCCCGCTCACTGGGCACAGCGAAGCTACCTTAGCAAAACGTGAGCAGTCTGTATTCTGTTTTCAGCCGCGAGCAGCGTCTGTTGGTGCGGCCCGACGGCCACCGGCGCGAAATTCGCGCCGATGCGTTACCCAGACAACACTGCGTCTCTCTCTTTTCATGACGGAAGGACGCCGGACGCGCTAAAACGCGCATGCGTCAAAGCAACGCAGCGCGGCTCATGCCAGCGATTTTATGGCAAAAGCGGTGCCTGGCGTCGCAACGCGGGCGTGACGCGACAAAATAAACGCTGGTGAGCACGCGCCCTGCGTCACATCGAAATGCATTGTCACCTTGACTGTGGCATGTAGTCATCTTCTGGCATGAGATCCATCTCAAGATTATCATGTTTGCACCAGTCACATACCTTCGTCATCCATTGACGTAACGTATTACAAAATTTGGCACTTGTGAAGCTAGCGAAATGGCTGCGAGCACATCATGACTGTGACATGTAGTCATGTTGTTACACGACACGCATGTTATGATTATCATGTTTGGTTGTGTCATTTACCTATGTCATCCATTCGCGTCTCGTAATACCGACTTTGTACATGCGAAGCTAGCGAGACGGGCGTGAGCGCATCATGAGCGTAGCATGTAGTCATGTTGTTACATGACGCGCATCTCAAGTTTATCATGTTTGTAACGGTATCATATCTTCGTCATCCATTACCATCCCGTAATGCCAAATTTGGTATAATGATTGATATGTGGGGTTTAACGTTCCAGAAACACCATATGATTATGAGAGACGCCGTTGTGGAGGGCTCTGGAAATTTCGACCACCTGGGGTTCTTTAACGTGCACCCAAATCTGACCACACGGGCCTACAACATTTCAGCCTCCCCTGGAACTGCAGCCACCACAGCCAAGTTCGGTATAAGTGAAGCTAGCGAAACAGCCGCCAGTTCGTCATGAGCGTGGCATGTAGTCATGTTGTTACATGACACGCATCTATTGATCATGATGTTTGCACCTGTCACATACCTTCGTCAACCATTCTTGTACCTTAATACCAAATGTGGTATATGTGACGCTAGCGAAACGGCCGCTAGCTAATGATGAGCGTGGCATGTATTCATGTTGTTACATGACACTATGTCATGATTTTCACGTTAGCGTCTGCGCTTGGGTTCACCATGCAGTCATGTCATACCATACCAGTTTTGCAACATGTCATGTGAACGAATCCACCGCAATAGCTGCATGACCATAAAATGTAAATCATGACATTCATGACATACATGTCATGATTTGCATGTCATGACTAGTCAAGTATTTTCTTCATACAGTCACGTGATGCCATTATAAGTTTGGTATCGATGCCTTTATTGAAATTACGAGGAGAGCTAAATGTCGTAGGTGGCTGATAGATAGATAGATAGATAGATAGATAGATAGATAGATAGATAGATAGATAGATAGATAGATAGATAGATAGATAGATAGATAGATAGATAGATAGATAGATAGATAGATAGATAGATAGATAGATAGATAGATAGATAGATAGATAGATAGATAGATAGATAGATAGATAGATAGATAGATAGATAGATAGATAGATAGATAGATAGATAGATAGATAGATAGATAGATAGATAGATAGATAGATAGATAGATAGATAGATAGATAGATAGATAGATAGATAGATAGATAGATAGATAGATAGATAGATAGATACGCTCAATGTCGCCGAAATTCGCTAAGAGATTCTTCGCATTTAAAAGCACCAACGGAGTTTCCCATTAAGCAATTATTCTAATGGCCGGTGAAAAAGACATATGACGTGATGCATTCTCGGAGTTCCGGCGAAATCCGCCTCTGCGAAACAGAGCACGCGGAAGACTCCTTCGAGGAGCGGGTTGCTCCGAATTTTTTAGTGGAAAACGTGAACTTGCTCCGAATCTACCAGCGGAACGCGGATTATCAGCCACAGAGCAAGAAAACTTGCTCCCGCTCAACAAGTGGAGTTCGTCATTAAATAAGCAATAATTTATGTGTATAGTTCACTATATTTGTGTGTCAAACCCGAAGCTTAAATATACAGCTGCCTTATAAACGCTAGATGATGGCGTCATGAAGTGCACTACGTGCTGACGTAGCACATGGGATTCTTCAATCGTGAAGAAAAAAATCTGATGTCGGTGTTTTCAGACGCGGAATCGTCGCCCTTTGATTTTGATCCACTGGCGCGTAAAGCAGCTGACATGCTCCCCGTCGATGGCATCGAGCCGCGCCAAAACGAATAAGAACGCACGCGCTGCGTTCATCTTCTGCTGCAGTTGGAGTTGGAAAGGGGTAGAAACGATGCATTACATACATGGGGGGGAGGCTTCATATAAAGATGCAAATGCGCAATTTACTACCAATATAAACTCGTGCTATATAAAACCAAATGAGCTACTCTGGTATAATTCGGCACGTATTGATGGTGTTCTGAAAACAACATATTTTGAAATGTCTGTTGAAAATGGCGACTATAAAAGTGTCATCGGAGTTCCCCTTTTACAATGCATTCGAATGGCCGGTGAAAACGACAATCTCCTTCACAAAACTGTCTAACACAAAAGTATCTGTTTTGCTGCGGCTTTTACTTGTAATTGTTTTATGAATGTGTGTGTTACCAAGGATATGCGAATGTCAAGCTTCTAAAATAAGCTTCCATTGTCATGCAGTCACGACGCTTTCTGTGTGTCACGACGCTTTCTGAGTGACACTGTGCTGTACCACTAATTTGTTTAACGACACGCTTCCTGACGTCGTGCCCAAGTGCTTGTCAAATCACTTCATCTCTTTTTGATAGAAGCCTGGTATAGACATTATTACGTAAACTGATTATCAAGGAGGAAAATCTGGTCGCGCATTTAGACAGTGATTTATGACTGCCGAAATTTGGCGATTTTTCACTTACTGTGCAATAACAAGCGATAACGCTTTTATCACATCGAATCAATATATTACATGAAATCACTATATTTAACCCATATGCATTTCACAAATGTCTTGGACGTTGCATTGTATTCATGCCAAATCTCTTAGACGTAAAAATGATTGGAGCCGTAAATAGTCATTAAGGGAATACGAATCGCTAAAAGAGTATTGGAGGACGGAAGGTTTAGAGCACTATTATGTAAGAATAACATAAAAAGTACATTTCCGTGGAGTGAAAATGGCAACAAAGCTGTTCACCTTTTGACAAACAAGTGTTCACTTATCATTTGCGACTTATAAACAGCCTAAAACACAAGAAAGAATGCATAAAAACTGGAAAACGGGTATATGTATAGCGATATCCGCCGATGCCTTCAGACAGAACACTAGCACAGTACTAAAACTTACATTGTATAAAAGAGTCTTTGGTTATGGCAGCGTCCACACGTTCAAAAATGGTAACGTTTTCACAGCATGTGCGCTCAAATGCGCGCGGCAGCAATAGATTTCAATGTTATGTGAAGTAAGCTTAGCAGCTAATCCTTTAGGCACAACTCAACAAAGCTATGCAACGCAGCCGCTAAATGCAACAAACGGATGCAACAAACGTGGACGCAAAACCGGACCAACAAAAAGGATGGAGCAAACGTGGGGCAATGCAGCCGCTGAAACAAGCGAAGCCATCTTGGCGCTGCATATCGCTTCCCTGCAAATGTGAAAGGGTGTCAGTTGTAAGCTGGTCCATGTCAAGATGTCCTTTGAACATTTAACGTGCACGACTTCATCTAGCTGCTGAGACTAGTAGGATCTTCCCGAGACACGAAGCGCGCCCTTGTGGACCTTCCACACGACGGAAGGAGCCCGCAGTACTAGGCGTCAGTCAAATCTCAGTGGACTCCGGAATAACATACTTTCGTGCTGGATTTACAGTTTACACCTCAATAATTTAAATCCTTCAATGCCAAAAAAATCACAGAATACTCACTGAATGAATGATGATGAGTGGGGGAAAGCGTCCGTCCATCCGTCCGTTTGAGCATCCATCCGTCATTCCATTCGTGGGTTGATCTATCCGTGCGTTCGTCTGCCTGTCTGTCTATCCGTATGTCCATGCAGCTAGTGAACAGCCCTAGTACAACCATCTCTCATCGTTTCATCATATATTGATTACATACAAGCACAGCCATCTAGCGCACATTCCAAGAACAAAATGACAGGTGGCTACCTACTACATGCATCGAGAAAGAACGACACATGGCTTAAGATTCTTCGACATCCCAAGACCTAAACTAGAGGTGGCTACCTGCTACATATATCGAGGACGCATGACCCACGCCCTAAAGAGCCTCGTCTCTAAAGGTCTATCCCCTGTATCACATACGCGCTCTCTCGGGTATGTGCCACCGGGGGCTATAAACAATAACAGGATACGAACGAGTGACACCAGAAGGAGCTTCATCCCTAAAAAAGGTTTACACCACGGCTCCCTCATTGCTCTACTGTCCGCAGGTAATAATGAAAACGCGGTCGACAGGCAGAAACGTTCGTGCCTCATAAATTGGGCAAGTCTTCATACTTACCACTTCTCTACTATAATGAAGAAGACAACACACTGGTGTCAAACGCCAGCAAAAATATTCACACAGACAACCAAACCTTCTTTGTCACCGACTTTAGTCAACTGTCATGTTCGTACACAATGATAAAGGAATGTGGATGACATCTGCCAGCTTCACTGTTTAACCATCTTGATGCAGTGTTCTGTTGCACTTGTTTTTATTTCTGAGGGTTCTTTTTCATTCAGATATAAACTAACCCTTAAAGAAAGGTGCTTTGTATTTATATTGAAACACTTGTCATCCATAAAACTGCTCTTGTGGAACAAGTGTAGTAGTGTTTTCTTATACCCAGTCGTCATAGCTCGTCGTGTCACTCCAGCCAAGGTCATAATCAGCACTTGAAAAATCGCGCGAGCCATTTCTCTAGAAGAAGAGAAAGTAGAAGAAGATAAAAATGTTGAATGAACGCAAGCGACGTTACGATCCCGAGCCGGGCCTTCTCTTTTACTGGGACCCACGGTACAATGACTACTTCTACCGAGGTAACATGCCGTCCCCGACGGGTACCGAAGCGCTGCAGTCTCTGTACGTGGCGCCCACTGTTGAACTAATCTCTACTGAATCGCCGAGCGTCACGACGATTCTTGTGCACCGTGACGAGAAAGTCTACAGGACGCGACCGAGTACCGGTAAACGAATCACGTGGGTATTGACCGAAGATCCGCAGGACGCTGAGCAGTGGGACGTCCCTTGCAGCGTGCCCACCCTCCTGGTCATGGCGATAACGCTGAGCGTCGTCACGTTCACGGCATTTTTCCTCCTCATTGAACACATGAAAGAGCAAGACATCCCGAAGGAAGAGCCCACAACGAAAGGGCAAGCCGACGGGCGTGGCCTTCATCTAGCACACGTAAATGCCTTGGGAAAAGGCATGGTTCTTCTCGGAAATGACGCGCAGCTGTGGCTATCATCCAGAGTCGCTACCCGGAGGACCGGATCACCGGTATCAGACTCAGCACCGGACGCGCTGGCTCACCCTCTACCGGCCTTGCGGAAGGTCTGATTGGGAGCGAATCGGTGCACTCCCAGCTGGGTCCCCGTGACGATGAGCTCTCACCCACCTCATCACCTGCACCCTGCTGCGATGCGATCGTTCTTTGCTGTGTAACTGTCAACGACAATCTAACTTTACAGCCACCACCTTTTCAGACCGATTCACCAAACGTCAGGAATCACTCCTACATTCCGCGCATTGTCACCGAAGGACTGCGAGAAAGGTAATCATAGGGGTGAGATTCTCTGACGCAACCCTTTCAACGCTGGCGAACGAGAAGCACGAGAGACGCTCGTCATTCTTTCGAAGCGTCCTAGGTTCGCTGAACGCTTCTGGTTTCAGTGGTCTCGCGATACTCCTGCAGGATACCCCTGAGAGCAGGGACGAAAGCATAGCGAGCGTTGTTGAGGTGCTGTCTCGAAAACAACGGTTGCACAACTATACGCTGGCACTGGTATTGCCGTACACAGTCAGGAGTGGCGAGGCTTACAGCGATTAGATTCTCGCCCTCACAAAAATTCTCGCCACTCCTGTGCACTTGTTCTTTTATCCAGATGCCAGAATGTTCGGGAATGCAACTCTCTGGTCTTCTCCATCTGAGGTTCACTTTCCATCCCGCCAAGACAAAGGAGGAAAAGAAGTATCCTCTTGTCACCTGTTTAACAGGAGGCCGTTCCTCGTTTCCTTGGGTGAGCCGTGCGATGCGAGCAAGATTCAAGCCATCAGGAAGACGAAGCTAACGCATCTAGATGACATTGAGTACGCCTGTTCCTTGTGGAACCAGTCCTGGGCATCCATGGCTTATTGATACAATACGTACACTTGTTCGGGACAGACGGGGATCGTCTACCAGACGCCAGAACAGGCCCAAGCCTTCTACAGAGATCTTCTGATTCAAGTGCAGTATCTGTGCTTCGGCTTGGTGAACTGGGAATCCGAAGACTTCCCGTCGTTGTGCCTGAGGAACAAGCCCAAACTGAAGGCGTAATATGCTCAAGACTGCTTTTTAAAAGAAAAGTAAGTTTCATAGCAATGAAATAACAGAGCAAATGTTTACTTAAGTTATCAATGCACAGACTTTCATCGGAGCACCTCAATATTATATATTTCATGGAACAGCTATTGCTGACGCCACTGCATAAGGCTTTGTTGACAAAGGACATCTTTACGCAACAATTTCTCCTTTGCCACTTGTTTCGGTTGAAGTAATAATCTCTAAATTAAGAGCGTGTCATTAAATACCGCTACCCCAATTTCTAACTTCTAAGCCGTAACACATGAATTACCCGATCTTATTTGTTGGTTGATTTGCTTCGAGACTTTTCATGTTCATGAACTTGTTCGTTACAACACCATGTTACTGCCTAATTCTTGATGCATAATTCAAAACGAATCAGTTTCTTAACACGACGTCATTGGATTTCAATAAAAATGTTTTTGACAAACGCCGAAATTTTGATTCCTTCATATTGCTACCTGTAGGCTGCCACAAACCATAGTGCGAATGCGCGTGTGCGCCCGACGAAGAAGATGAGGGTCGCTGCTGCTCGAGCTCGGAGCCAGACTGGCCAGTGCTGCCATATTGGCATAGAAAGCCATATTGGCATTAAAGATGGCCTTCGTTAATATTTCGGCAGGCCTCACGAGCCATGAAAATCAAGGTAATGTGGAGGGTAGGTGACTGGCGTATTTTTATTAAGGTAAACGTTAAACAGTAAAGCTAGAGACGTTTGCAAATATTGAATGAATAGACATATGTTGAACAGCCGCATTCGATTAATATATTTAGCTGTTGGGTACTATTGGGTAAGGATACCAGCTGCAACATAGATATTTCCAACACCAGAGGTGGTTAGCTGATATGTGGTGCTTATGCTGGCGAGAATGGTAGTCATGGTTGTTCAATCCATAACTGTTGGAGCTGTGAAGAAGAAGATGTGCCTGCAGCGAGCAGCATCGCCAACGCCCGGCTCTCTCGGCTCGTGCTTCGGTTCGTTGCTGTGCCGATCGCTGGACAGTTCTTCACGCTGTCTCGTCGCTGTCTTTAACGGCTAATAAACCTCCTCACATTTGGTGGAAGGTGCTGTTGATCCCTGTTGCTACACCCTGGAGATGCGAAGCCGCACGCTACTACCTGTCATGACTGCCAACGCCACTACATCGACGCCTTCACTCCAGTTCATCTGCCCTGGCCATCCTAGGCTACGGGAGCCGAAGGTCTTCAGCGGTGCGGATGGGACCGACTTCGAAGACTGGCTCGAGCACTACGAACTGATGAGCGCCAACAATAAGTGGGATGAAGCCGACAAGCTGGGCCACGTGATATTTTATCTCACTGGCGTCGCCGAATTGTGGTTTAATAACCACAAACACAACATCCCCACATGGAGAGTCTTCAAGACGTCATGTGCTGAAGTGTTCGGTCGGCCGGCTGTCCGCAAGCAGAGGGCAGAACAGCGCTTGCGCGTCCGCTCTCAGCAGACTGGCGAGACCTTTACCAGCTATATTGAGGACGTCGTCGACCTTTGTCGACGTGTGAATGACACCATGCCCGAATCTGACAAGGTCAAAAACATCCTGAAGGGCATCGATGACGGCGCATTTCAAATGCTCTTGGCAAGGAATCCAAGCACAGTTCCTGAAGTCGTCAGCTTGTGTCAGAGCTACGACGAGCTGAAGAAGCAACGCACTCTGACTAGGCAGCCTCAGTCTGGTGGTGAGTCGCTGTCCAGTTTCGACTCCATGCCCGACAATTCACCATTGCTTCAGCAAGTCCGAGCCTTCGTCCGTGAGGAAGTCGCCCGCCAACTTTCCCTAGTGCCCTTTACTCACGAGACCACCACCCGTCTACCTGCCCCGCTTCGCACTGCTACATCGGAAGAGGTTGCACAAGCTGTTCCTCTTGCGCACTACGAGCCACCTCTATCTAGCCGTGGTCACTGCCCGGGTGTCGCACAGCCGGTAGGCGCTCCTGTCGCCTATCCGCCAGCCGTTCAGCCTGTGGCCGCGCCCCTCACTTATGCAACGCAGCCTGTGACTCCTCCTGTCGCCTTTTCGCAAGAGATTCAGCCCGTAGCCGCGCCGCTCACATATGCAGACGCTCTACGTAGGCTTACGCAACAACCCTACACCACGCGCTCACAGCCCGCACACCCGGCTGCTTATACTGCACCTTGGGCGGCAGCACCAGTCGCCAATCCCTGGAGGACGCCCGATAACCGACCGATTTGCTACGCTTGCTTCACTCCCGGACACGTTGCTCGCTACTGCCGCTGTCGACCTCAGACGTTCGGCAACTATGCCCGGTCGTCGCATCCCGGCAGCCAACCCTTCGTCCAATACGGGCCGGTCTCACCACCTCGCTATGCGCCTACTGACCACCTTGACTTCCAGCCGCAACGCGCACCCTCTCCTCGTCGGCGATCGCCCTCCCCCATGCGTCGCCAGCCCAGACCTTCTGACCAGGAAAACTAAGCAACGCAGTTCAAGAGGCAAGAACTGCGCCGTTTTCGAACTGTCTAAGCTCTCGCTTCTCTCCTGCTAACGTGGTCGCAGTAACTGTTGAAGGTTATTGTACTTTCGCCCTTGTGGACACTGGCGCCGCTATTTCTGTTATTGCCGCTAATCTCTGCCGTTTATTACGCAAAGTAACGACGCCGCTCTCGGGACTGTCGCTTCACACCGCAAGCGCACAGCAAGTAACGCCTCTCGCAGCCTGTACTGCAAGAGTCTCCATCGAAGGCATTCTTTACATCGTGGAGTTTATTGTTCTTCCTGTCTGTTCGCATGACGTCATCCTCGGGTGGGACTTCCTATCCCGCCATAATGCCGTCATAGACTGCGCACGCGCCGAAGTTGAGTTTTCACCCTTGTGTGATGTCCCATTACTGGACGCTCCTCATCAGCCGCCGAAGTTGCTCGTTCATGAAGATACTGATATTCCGCCTGGAAATTTCGCCCTTGTTCCCGTTTCATGCAACGCCTACACTGACGCTACAGTTCTTTTTATGCCTTCCGATATCTTCAAATGTCGTCGAGCTTTGCCGCTGCCTTTCGCAACAATTGACCTTGCCGCCGGAAGAAGCAACATGTTCGTAAGCAATCCGCTTTCCACACCTGTCACATTGCTTGCGGGGGAATGTCTCGGCCGCATGCAGGATCTCGACCCTTTGTTTTTGTTTGATGTCCCGGACGACTACTGCGACCACCCCAAAGCACTGTCGGCACTCGGGGAGTCGTCCGATGATACGTTTTCTAGCGCCATCGCCGACACTCTCACTCCCACCGAACATGCCGACCTGCTGGATCTTCTACATGAGTTCAGGAGTTCGTTCGATGTGTCGCAACCTAAACTGGGCCGAACATCACAAGTCAAACATCATGTTGACACCGGCCTACACCAGCCACTGCGTCAAAGACCATACCGTGTCTCCGCTGAAGAGCGCCGCGTCATCAACGATCAAGCCGAAGATAAGCTTCGTAGAGACGTCATTCGACCATCTCACAGTCCCTGGGCGTCTCCCGTCGTCCTGGTGCTTAAGAAAGACGGATCTATCCGATTTTGCGTGGACTATCGTCGTTCGAATAAGATAACCCGCAAGGACGTCTATCTTTTGCCGCGCATTGATGACGCCATTGACACCCTTCACGGAGCGGAGTTTTTCTCGTCGCTAGATATGCGGTCTGGCTACTGGCAGGTCCCAATGGCAGAAGCCGATCGCCAAAAAATGGCATTTATTACACCAGACGGACTATATGAATTTAACGTCGTGCCCTTTGGGCTTTGTAACGCGCCTGCCACGTTTGAACGTCTTATGGATAATACGCTACGTGGCCTCAAATGGAATATGTGCCTCTGTTACCTCGACGATGTCGTGGTTTTCTCCCACGACTTTCCTACGCACCTCCTTCGCCTCAGGCACGTTTTGAGTTGTCTGACCAATGCTGGTCTGCAGCTTAACCTGAAAAAATGCCGCTTCGCTGCACGCGAGCTCGTCATCCTAGGCCACATCGTGTCTAAGCACGGCGTATTACCAGACGCAGCAAAACTTCGAGCAGTCGCAGAATTTCCCAAGCCGACGACCATGAAAGAACTTCGCAGTTTTGTAGGCCTATGCTCCTATTTCGGGCGCTTTGTTCGAAATTTTGCATCTATCATGTCACCGTTAACCCAGCTTCTTCGCGGTGACGTGAACCTCACCTCCTGGTCCCCTGCATGTGACGTTGCCTTCACTACTCGGCGCCGTCTGCTCACTTCCCCACCTATTCTTCGCCATTTCGACCCGACGGCTCCTACCGAAGTGCACACCGACGCCAGCGGCGTCGGGCTAGGCGCGGTCCTCGCTCAACGAAAGCCCGGCTATTCAGAATACGTTGTAGCCTACGCTAGCCGCACTCTGACGAAAGCCGAAACTAATTACAGCGTGACAGAAAAAGAGTGTTTGGCTCTGGTGTGGGCGCTTGGAAAGTTCCGGCCGTACTTATACGGCCGCCCGTTCGATCTAGTAACTGATCACCATGCGCTTTGCTGGCTCTCCACGTTGAAAGACCCTTCTGGCCGCCTTGCGCGATGGGCACTCCGCATCCAGGAGTACGACATTCGCGTCGTATACCGCTGCGGACGCAAACACTCTGACGCTGATGCCCTGTCCCGCTCACCTTTACCACCAGATAAGACGTGCGGAAACACTTGCCTCCAGACCTTGTCATCGCTAAATCTCAACTCGATTGCCACCGAACAACGTCGTGACCCGTGGATCGCCTCTCTTATCGAATATTCATCTGGCACGCCCAACCTTCCAGTATCTCGATCCCTCCGACGTCAAGCTTTCCATTTCGCCATCCGCGATCAACTTCTTCATCGACGCAACTACGCTCCCGATGGCCGCCGGTGGTTGCTGGTCATTCCACGCACTTTACGATCGCAAGCATGCGCCTCCCTTCACGACGATCCGCAATGTGGCCACGCCGGAGTGTTCAAAACATATGAACGCCTTCGCCATCGCCATTACTGGCGCGGCATGTACAATTTTGTACGTAAATTCGTGCAGTGCTGTCCTGACTGCCAGCGACGTAAATCAACACTGCCACGTGCGACTGGCGCATTGCAGCCAGTTCCATGCCCTGCCAAGCCATTTGATCGCGTCGGCGTTGACCTCTACGGTCCCCTTCCATTGACACCAGATGGTAATCGGTGGATTATAGTGGCGGTTGACCACCTGACACGCTACGCCGAAACAGCCGCTTTGCCGAGCGCTACAGCTCAGGATGTCGCCTCTTTCATTTTGCGACGCTTTATCCTTCGACATGGTGCACCTCGAGAGCTCCTTAGTGACAGAGGCCGTGCTTTCCTTTCCGAGGTCGTCAAAACTCTGCTTTCGGAATGCCACGTCATTCATCGGAAAACGACAGCATACCACCCGCAGACTAACGGACTAACGGAACGGTTCAACCGCACGCTAGGTGATATGCTATCAATGTACGTGGCATCTGATCATAGCAACTGGGACCGTGTTCTCCCATACGTCACGTTCGCATATAACACCGCAATACAAACGACCACGGAATTCTCACCTTTCTTTCTTCTTTACGGACGTGAGCCTTCCCATACAATTGATACCCTACTTTCTTACCGTCCTGATGCTTCCGAGTGTCCACCTATCTCCGATGCTGCTAGACAAGCCGAAGAGTGCCGCCAGCTCGCCAGTGCGTTCACCTCGGAAGAGCAACAACGCCAGAAAGAAACCCGTAGCACCTCTCTTCCGGATTCCAGCTATGCCCCAGGGTCTCTTGTGTGGCTTGCCATCCCATACCAAACACCGGGACTCTCCTCGAAACTTGTCCCCCGGTACGAGGGGCCTTACACCGTTTTGGAGAAAACCTCTCCGGTTAATTTCCTAATTGAACCAGTTTCCCGATCGGACGGCATGCGCCGGCGTGCACGTGACATCGTCCATGTTTCCCGACTGAAACCGTACCATGAGCCTTTGCCTGAAACCTCTTAAATAGCCAGGATGGCTCCTTTTTCAGCGGGGGCGATTGTGAAGAAGAAGATGTTCCTGCAGCGAGCAGCATCGCCAACGCCCGGCTCTCTCGGCTCGTGCTTCGGTTTGTTGCTGTGCCGATCGCTGGACGGTTCTTCACGCTGTCTCGTCGCTGTCTTTAACGGCTAATAAACCTCCTTCGCCTTGGTTGGTTGAGAGATATATATTTTTTTATATATTGTCACGGGGGTGAGAGAATGAATGAAATAAATATATTTACAAAATATACAGGGAAAGTCAGAGGCAGCTGCAGCCAAGATAGAAGAACAGCAGCAACAACAACACGAGCACGGTTGCTTTCATCGTCTTTGTCGTCTATGATGCTCTTTCGTTGCCGATGTCGTGTAACATATAACCCCCCGCAGCTGGCAGCGCCGTCTCGGCGCCTAAAGGAGAGTAGGATCATATGTGGATATGTACGGTTTGAGGTGGGTCACGTGGAAGACGTCAGTAGCGGGTGCGGACGATGATGACTGACTGTCCAACGGAGCAATCTCGTATGTGACATTGGTAAGCCGGCGTAAAACCTTGTAAGGCCCCGATTAGCGAGACAGGAGCTTCAAAGAGAGGCCAACGTGGCGGCATGGTGTCCAGAGGAGGACCAGTGTACCTGGAGAGTAGGAAACTACTCTGTGATGGCTATCGTAGCGGGCCTTCTCAGAGTGCTGCGAGCCAAGAAGACGTTCCCGTGGGATTTGACGGGCCACTTGAGCCCGAGCAGTGGCATCCCGGGCCTATTCTGTAACCGTTTGCGTAGTTAATGGGAGAAGAGTCTCGAAGGGTAACGCTGGATGGTGGCCGAACAATAAATAGAAGGGGGAGAAGCCAGCGGTGTCGTGGCGTGACGAATTGTACGCGAATGTCACATAAGGCAAAGTACTATCCCAGTCAAGGTGATCTTTAAAAACGTACATGGAGAGCATTGTTGTCAATGTTCGATTTAGGCGCTCGGTAAGACCATTTGTTTGTGAGTGATAGGCCGTAGTGAGCTTGTGACGCGTCGAACATGAGCGAAAGATGTCACTTACTACTTTTGAAAGAAATGAGCGACCACGATCAGTCAGCAGCTGTCGAGGAGTGCCATGGTTAAGAATTGCGTCATGAAGCAAGAAGTCCGTGACGTCAGTGGCACAGCTTGTCGGTAGCGCTCGTGTGATAGCGTATCTTGTGGCGTAATCAGTGGTTACGGCTATCCCCTTGTTTCCAGTGAGAGAAGTAGGAAATCGTCCAACGAGAGCAAGACCGACGCGGTAGAAGGGAACGCTGGGTATGTCTATTGGTTGGAGCGGACCAGCTGATGGCAAGGTGGAATGTTTGGAGCGCTGGCAGGACTCACATGCAGCAACGTATCGGGGCACAGAACGGTAAAGGCCTGGCCAGAAGAATCTACATCACACGTGATCGTACGTGCGCGTGACCCCAATATGCCCCGCGGTTGGGGCGTCGTGAAGCTGTTCAGTACAGCGGAACGGAGTGTCGCAAGAACTACGAGCAGTAGCTCTGGTCTTTCGGCGCTCGTGTTGCGTCAGTAAAGAATGCTGTCGCGTAGAACGAACAAGTGTAGCGACGGGTCTACGTGGGGCAAGCGTAGACTTTACATGATAGACCGCAAGTGGGCGTCGCTGAGCTGCTCCTTGCGTATGTCCGACATGGCGAAGACAAAAGGGTCAGAATCATGTGCTGAAAGGTCAGGTGGGTTCACGGGGTGACGGGATAGACAGTCGACATCCTGGTGCATTCGGCCAGATTTGTATGCCACGTCGAAGCTGTATTCTTGTAGTTTCAAGGCCCAACGGCCAAGTCGTTCTGTTGGATCTATAAGGGACGACAGCCAGTACAAGGCATGGTGATCTGTAATTACCGAAAAGGTGCGGTCATACAAGTATGGTCAAAATTTTCCAACTGCCCAGACTAGTGCGAGGCACTCACGCTCTGTTATGGAAAACTTGCTCTCCGAAGGAGAAAGGAGGCGACTGGCATAAGCAATGACGCGATCCTGTTCTCGTTGCCGCTGGGCGAAAACAGCATCAATTCCATCTCCGCTGGCGTCGGTCCATGTCCGCTGGCATCGGTACGAACTTCAGTATGGGCTGACGGGTCGAATTGAGCCGAGATGGGTGGGGAAGTAAGTAATGTTGTAAGGGTGCTGAAGGCAGTTGCTTGGTCAGTACCCCAATAAAAAGGCATGTCCTTCTTCAGTAGCTCCGTAAGTGGTCGGGCAATGTCAGCTAAATTCTTCACGAAACGTCGAAAGTAAGAACAAAGGCCGATAAAACTGCGTACATCTTTTGCGGGACGTGGTATGGGAAAATCTTTGACAACTAGAATTTTGTCAGGATCAGGTGGCACGCCTCGGGCACTGACAAGGTGATTCAGTACAGTGATTTCCGGACGACCAAAGCGACATTTGGAAGAGTTTAGATGAAGTCCTGCTTTCCGGAAGACCTCAAGAACAGCCGTTAGGCGGCTAAGGTGGCTTTCGAATGTAGGTGAAAATACGATTACGTCATCGAGATAGCACAGGCACATGGTCCATTTGTATCCACACAGGAGAGAGTCCATCATCCTTTCAAATGTATCTGGCACATTGCACAATCCGAATGGCATAACTTTGAACTGGAAAAGTCCATCCGGTGTGATGAATGCGGTTTTCTCAAGGTCTCGATGATCGACAAAAATCTGCCAGTATCCTGATCGCAAGTCGATAGATGAAAAGTAGGCAGAACCATGTAAGCAGTCGAGAGCATCGTCAATCCGCGGAAGTGGATACACGTTTCCACGTGTTACTTTGTTTAAGTGACGGTTGTCTGCGCAGAAGCGCCAGCTGCCATCCTTCTCCTTAACTAGCACTACCGGCGATGCCCATGGACTGAAGGAAGGTTCGATGACGTCTTCTGTGAGCATTTCTTCAACTTCGTGCTGGATAACTTGTCGCTCAGCATTAGAAAAGTGATAAGGACGTCGTAGGATGGGGCTGGCGTCCCCAGTGTTAATCCTATTAGTTACAAAAGATATCTGACCCAAAGGGCCGTCATTAAAATCAAAGATGTCGCGGTAGCATTTCAGCAGGTGCCGGATGTCAGCTGTCTAAGCTGCAAGAAGGTCCGGAGCGATCATCTTGTCGATGGTGGCATCCGCTACGCTCTTCAAGGATGAAAACGGAGCAGAGGACGAAGAAGATTCGGCAACGAACGCCGAAATGGCAGCATCTATAGAAAAACTTTTGCCAAAGTCACACCACCTTGGATAACTTGAGTGCACCAGGTGAAGTTCAAGATCGGAAGAGATGCTGTATTTCCCGTGACTGTCAAAAGTGTGTGAGGCACGGCAACATTTTTGGCCAGCAGAACGTCAGCAATAGATGTCAACATGTAGTCACCATCGGGAACAGGAGGAGCAGATCTCAGGTTGACGTAAGTTACGGCTTGATGTGCTAGGCGAACGTGATCTGCAGAACACAGACGGGGTTGGGCTGGTGTTGGGTCGTCATGGTAACACGGTAAATCAAGTTGAAGCATGTCGGTTCCACAATCAATAAGGGCAGAGTGGGCGGATAAAAAGTCCATGCCGAGGTCGTGTAACAATATAATCGGCTGTAAGAGAGGAGTCAGTATTGGAACCACAATAAACGTTAACCTGGCATGATGTCTGTGCAATAATAATACATACGTAATATTAATGCTATGTTACGAAATCAGATTTGCGACCCCCATTGAAGTAGTACCGACCTTTTGCCTGCACGGTGTGCTTTTTCCCAAAGCAATTTGGAGATCTGGCACGTTTCTGTAAAAGTGCCCCCGATTGCCACGTAGAGCACTTCAGTTTGATTTTTGTGAAGATCAGGCTTTTAAATGGGAGGCATTTCATAGGGAACTTCTGCGACTTTGCGTGTATCTATCTATCTGCCTATCTATCTATCTATCTATCTATCTATCTATCTAGCCGCCTACGACTTTTAGATCTGGCCGTTTCGATATTGGTACCAATACAAACTTGGTAATGGCATAACATAACTGTATGAAGAACATATTTGACTAGTTATAACATGAAAATCATGATATGGATGTCATGAATGTCATGATTTACATTTCATTGTCCTGCAGCTCTTGCGGTGGTTTCGTTCACATGGCATGTTGCAAAACTGGTAGGATATGACATGATTGCATGGCGAACACAAGTGACAGACCATAAAATGAAAATCATAACATGCCTGTCATGGAACAACTTCACTACATGCCACACTAATGTAGCACTCGCGGCCGTTTGGCTAGCGTCACATATACCAAATTCGGTATTACGGTACGCGAATGGATGAGGAATGTATGTACCTGTGCAAACATTATAATCATGAGATGTGTGTTATGTAACAACATGCTACATGCCAGGTTCATTATGCGCTGGCGGCCGTTTCGCTAGCTTCACATGTACCAAACTCGGTATTACGCGACGCAAACGGATGACATAGGTAAATGCCACACCCGAACATGATAATCACGACATGCGTGTAATGTAACAACACGACTACATGCCACACTCATGATTCGCTCATGGCCGTTTCGCTAGCTTCACATATGCCCAAATAGGCATTACGTGACGCCAATGGATGACGAAGGCATGTGACTGGTGCAAACGTAATAATCAAAAGATACGTGTCATGTGAGAACATGACTTCATGCCGCAGTCAATGCGTCAACACATTTCGACAAGACGTGGGGCACGTGCTCGCCGGCGTTTATTGGAGTATAATGGGGCCTTTCATGCTGCACTCACGGCCGTTTTGCTAGCTCCACATATAACGAATGCGGTGTTACGTGACGTTCGTTTATGACGAAATACATGACTGGTTCAAACATGATAATCCAGACACGCATATCATATGAGAACATGATAACATACCACGCACGTAGCGTGCTCGCGGCCATTTCGCTAGTTTCCCCATATACAAAATTTGCTATCACGTGACGTGAATAGATGACGAAGGTAAGCAACACATCCACACATGATAATCATGGTACGGAAGTCATCTAGGGCATCATATACCTGCACCTCGTAAGGTTGCGCTGATTTTAAAGTGACGTATCAAGCTTTGTTATTCGTGCTTTGCATATCACCGATTCCCACTGTACGTGGGATCTGCCAATTTTTTTATCTTTTGCATTCGCCTGGTCTACGCTATGGATGCCAATTTCTCTTAACGCTCTCAACTTTAAAATACTAATTTCTTTTCTCTGCGGTCCGGGATAGACATAAATTCTCCATCATCTGTGGCGCATACTATGGCCATAGGCATACCAGTATGTGCCACACGGGACTGGAGAAAAGGGTTTCACGACCTACGCAACTGGCGTTTTCGCATAATTCATCACATGACCAGGCCCTGATGTAAGTAAAGCCCATTTACGCTCCCATTTTAATTTTTTTCTACCCCATGTTCCATGTATTCGAGGCATATTGCAGGCATTCTGCACCTCATACGCCTCCGAGACTGGCCACTAACATTTATGACAAGTATCGGTGTCACGGGATGTCGCCACCTTTCAACGTCACAATTTGTGATGTTATAGTGACGTCCCCCGGACTTCATAATTATGTCCCGAATTCTGGAACTTTGCGACGCCGCGCTCACGTCACGAGATTAACGAATTACACGATTATTTATTTTCGCATCACTAGAGTTAACGCTGACTCTTACTTAAGTATCTAATGAGGTATCTAATGTCCTTACCTTAGCTCGAAGCGACCGCCGTCAGAAAATTTACAAGCCGGTCCACGAAACAAACAAATTCGAGACGGCAGTTAGGGAAAAAAATGGCAGCATATCCACGGAGTGAATGATGGAGAGTGGGGCGAAGCATTCGTCCGTCCATGCGTCCGTCTGTGTGACCGTCGATGCGTCTGTTCGTGCGCCTGTCACTGCGTCCGTTCATGCATCCGCCCCTGCGTCCTTTCATGCGTCCACCCGTGCCTCTGTCTGTGTGTCCTTATGGCGTGGCTCGTGCGTCCATCGCAGTACGTAACCGCCGGTGGCACATACCTGAAATAGCGGTCCTTACGATTTTGACCGCCAAGGTGGTTCCGGTGAGAGACTTCTTCTGTGCGTTGTTGAACAATGAAAGATAGTGCTCATGCACATATTAATGACAGCTAAGGGGGAATGAGAGACAGGGGCAATCGGCCTTTAGGTAACGCACACGCTGCGATCCCAATTAGCAGCTATCGGCATGTACATTGAGCACGATCTGACAAGAAAGGGTTGCTTCGTTATACTCGCTAGGTGTAACCTCCTTGGTTTTAGAAAAGTTTAGCGAGCGTTGGGCCGCATAGCCATGAATACAGTGAACTAGTATATAACAAGAACTCGAGGTGGTTAAAGGTGGGAAGTAAACCCGAACCGCAAACCGTAAGAAAGTGTGCATGTGCCACCTCCCGTTTAGTCCCTAAAATGTCCGCTGGATGGCGGTGCTTCTATATGAGGAATATATGATGAAAAGATGCGAGATGGTCGTACTTGGAGTGTTGAATAGGTAGACGAACGGACACACAGACAGATGCATGGATGGACGCATAAACGGACGCAGGCGCGGATGCATGGACGAACGCAGGGACGGACGCACGAACAGACGCACGCACGGACGGGTGGATGGACACATGACTGGCTGCACAGACGTACGCAGGAACGGACGGAAGCAAGAACGAATGGACGGATGAATGCTTCGTCCCACTCCCCATCATTCACTCCGTGGATATGCTGCCATTTTTTATCATATATTCCCCCTATAGAAGCACCGCCATTCAGTGGACATTCCAAGGACCTAACGAGAGGTGGCACACGCACACTTTCTTACGGCTTGCGATTCGAGTCTAATTCCCACCTTCAACCACCTTGAGTTCATGGTATATACTAGTTCACTGTATTCGTGGCACTGTGGCCCAATGCTCCCTAAACCTTTCTAAAACCAAGAAGGTTACGCCCAGCGAGTATAACGTAGCAAACTTTTCCTGTCAGATAGTGCTCAATGCACATGCCAGTGGCTGCTAATGTGAAATGAGAGACAGGAGGATTCAGCTTTATTTTTCTTACGGCTTGCGCTTCGTATCTGCTTCCCCCCTTTAACCACCTCGAATTCATTCATGGTATATACTAGTTCATTGTTTTCATGGCTCTGCGGCTCAACGCTCGCTAAACCTTTCTGATATTCTTGTCACACGGGCACTTAAAAGTCTTTTAAGTAAGCGGTCTGTTTTCGAAAAGGAGTTCCCGACAGCAGACACACGGCACAGAGCGAACTCCTTTTCAGAAACGGTCTTTTTCGTAAACGGAGCTCGTCGATGTCTTTTACGGCTCCGAATGAGTAGCCTCGAAACCAGTGGGCGCCAGCAATTTTCGAGTGGTGGGAAAAAAAGAGCGAATGTTTATTTTTCTGTCACCAAAACTCTTTGTAAAAACAAATTTCTTATCCTGCAGAAGATGTAATGAACTCTTTTAATGATTATTTCGTTTTCTATTCTCGTAAGCAGCTACAACGCGTCGGCAATATCACGTGGTGACGCTTGGTCTCGCGCCGCGCCATTTTTCACAAGCGAGGAAAGCGTGGCAGTCGTGTGTTTGCCCGTCATACAAGTGGTCAAGCTTGTTTAGGGAAATGCCGACTCGCTTTTGAAGAGTGATGGTTTGTTTCACGCATGCTGGTGCACTGTCTTTTGAGCTCACTGCGCAAGCTCTCCACGATGAAACGAAAGGTGGACGGGTACACTCGAAAAGATTGCTTGAAGTTCTGCTCACCGAGGTGAGGTACAGTACCCTCGAGCCACCTCTCGTTTCGTCTGAAGGCCCAGAGCGATCGATCGCAGGCCTTCTCCGACAGCTTCAATGCGCACAGCAAGGAATTGCTGAACAGCAGTTGCTGCTTGATCCTCTCCTTGGCGGCTTTTGCAGCATCTGCCTCGCTTTCCAGATCGAGAAGGCAGGCCGTGAGGCTTGTGATCCTCGCTCTTCTTCCGTGCGGTCGCCCATAACGTGTCGAGAGCAGTCGAGAGCAGCGAAAAACAAATACGGTAAATAAAAGCCCAGTGGTGCCACACAGACTTGTGCACGTCGCTAGTTATGGGAATGTTTCCTTAACTAGTGCAACAAACTTTCACATTGGTGTTTCTTCATCTCTTATTCTTAAATTTATTTGAAGAAACGAGCAATGCAACAAGTCTTTAATTTGTACATCGTGATACATCGTTTAATTTTCATCAATTGCTTCTCTTTTAACTGCTAGCGCCATGCTTTCGCTAGCGTCTTCGAACGAAAACACTAAAAGGAGATCGTTGCTGCCGTGTGTCTGCGCCGCAACACCTCTTTGTTAAAAGTCTTTCAACTTCGTAAAAAGACCGCTTACTTAAGAGACTTTTTGCGCGCCCGTGCGACACAGGGATGAAACTAAGGAGGTTACACCCAGCGAGTATATTGTAGCGACCCTTTCTTGTCCGATAGTGCTCAATGTACATGCCAATGGCTGCTAATGGGGATTGCAGCGTGCGCGTTGACAAGAAGCCGAATGCTCCTGTCTCTCATTCTCCATTAGCAGCCGTTGGCATGTATATTGAGCACTATTTTTTATTGTTAAACAACGCACAGAAGAAATCTCTCACTGGCACCACCTTGGAGGTGAAATGTTATACCTATTTCGGGTATGTGCCACTGGTGGTTACGTACTACGAGAGACGCACAAGCCACGCCATAAGGAGCTTCGCGAGTGAGGCGCCCCACGAGTGAGGCGCCGCGAGTGATGCGCCCCTACCAATTGACGAAGACACCAGCCCCAGTGACATAAGCCAGGACAGTGGAGACGTCTTTGTACCATCCTCGCTCAAACACCCGGACACCAAACGCCACCGGATAACTACTCGTGACTTAGAAGCCCCCACCAGAGACAGAAGTCCACTGCGGACTTCGACGCGATCCCGGAAGTCCCGAGCCTCCGGTGGATCGCCTGGCCGGAAAAAAATGACTCAGCCACTTGCGGGGCATTGGCTCCCGCACCTGATAAAGGTACCCCTGCATTTGCGTGATCTTATACCATGTTTCATTTTCCCCATGGCTCTCACTCTAAAAGTTATTACTTTTAACGTTCAAGGTTTCCGAAATCCACAAAAACAGGCTGAGGTATTGGCTTTTACACGTTCAGTGCACTGTGATTTGCTGTTCGTGCAAGGAACAAATTTTTTCAAGCTTTCTGATGTACTCGCTTTCGAGCGCGCGTTCAATTTTGATTGTTTCTTTTCGTACGCCAGCACGCATTCGACTGGCGTCGGAGTCATTATTTTAGATGCGGAGCATCTAATACTCGAGGCTTGTAGTGCGGCGCCGTCCGCAAGCTTCCTCCTCCTCCTTCTTCCACCATCTGTGCATCCCTTCCTCCTCTACACACCACGCGCGCTTCACTCCTCCACCATCTGTGCACCCTTCCTCCTCTACACACCGCGTGCGCTTCTCCTCTTTACGAACATTCGCTAGCTGTATAATGTAGCGCGCATGCGCCGTCACGCTTCGAGAACATTGGCAGCTGACGCGCGCGCATGCGCCGTCGCGCTTCGAGAACATCGGCAGCTGACGCGCGCGCATGCGCCGTTGCGCTTCTCCCCCTTCTCGAACATTCGACAGCTGACGCGCGCATGCACCGTCACCCACCATCTGTGCCGCGCGCGCTTCTTCTCCCCTTCGAGAACATTCTACAATTCTCCTGATTCTCCAGTGGACGCGCATGCGCCGTCGCGCTTCGAGAACATTCAACAGATGACAGTGCATGCGCCGTCGCGCTGTATATATACTCAAGGTCGGCGCTCGCTCGCTCAGTTGCCGCTCGTCGGTTGGTTTGTACGGCGCGTCGACGTCCAAGGTCGCGGTGAAATGAATTCCAACGAATCCACAAACACAATGATCGACGTTCCTTCGACCAGCGCCGCCCTTTCGCATACGTGTGTACGTGTTCACTCATTTAACACCCCCTCCTACAACCACGTTAAGGAATTTAGCCATCGACCCAAGTAAGTCGCAATTTAACACCCCATTTCACGACCACGTTAACCAATTTAGCCATCGACCCAAGTAAGTCGCACTTCAACACCCCGTTAACCAATTATATGCTCCGCATCCTCCTCAGTGTTCCCCCAAGGGAAGCTGCGGGCAATTTTTTTAACCGAGGTCTTTTACGTGACCATCATGTTTCCTTCGATGCCTTCGGACGCGTGTTGGCGTTCGACTGCACCTTTTTTTCGTTAAGAATAAGATTTGTTGCCTTGTATGCCCCAGCGGCACGCGAGAACTCAAACGCGTTCTTCCAATCTCTTGATGCATTCCTTTTAAATTCCCGACATGTGGTACTTTTGGGGGATTTCAATTGTGTCTTAGACTCACACGCAGACGTTCGAGGTCCGGGTCGCGGCCGGTCAAATTGGAATGCCAGAGAACTCCAACGTCTAGTGCAGCAATTGGCATTGAGTGACATTCATCAAAGTGTGCATGACAGTAATTATGCCTATACTTGGCTTCGAGCAGCGTCGAGCAGCCGAATTGATCACGTGTATGCATCCCCCAGTCTCATTACCTACGTTCATGAAAGCGGGGTAATGTCATTTCCACCGACACCAGTGTACATTAGCGACCATCGGCCGGTTATGTTATCTCTCCGCTTGCCAGCGGGGACGCCAACGGTTCACAGACCATGGCGTCTCGATTGCCGCGTCCTCCAGGACTCTCAGGCTACGGAGAAATTATCCCGAGCGTTACGCGCATCGCTCATTGGGGCCGATGTAGCTGATTGGGATCGCCTCAAAGAACAGTGGCGGCATCATTGCAGTGCGTCAGGCAGAGGACTTTGCACCCGTATGTCGAAAGATGCGTCATTGTTAATCCAGAAGATACGCATTGCCAATCGAGATGCCAGTCCTTTCACTGTAATGCGGGCATGGAAAGAGGAGCTCGTTGAACGGTACCAGCGTATTATGCGCGCTTCTTCACTCTCGGCTGCAGCTTGGCGCTGTAGACGTGCACCCTGTGCACCCCCTGAGGTGCTAAGGTATGCACGCAGAGCTCTGCTTTGTCCACCAGGCTCGCCTGCCCACTCGCTGAACTCTATCACCCCAGCTGCTGCGTATACGCGCGACTTTCAGGAATTCACTCAACACTTTGAGTCAATAGCTAAATCTTGTGCTAATGTCTGTTACCCAGGATCCGTTTCTTCGCATACTCTGCTAACAGATTTACCTCATGATTCCAACATGTCAAATGACGTCCTCCTATCACCGCCATCCGATGACGAAATTAAAGGTGCATTAGACGCAATGAAAAAGGGATCGGCCCCAGGGCCTGACGGACTCCCTGCAGAGTTTTATGTACAGTTCTGGCCTATTATTGGTCCAACTATGTCACGTGTCATTCGCAAGTGTTTCCATGATATTACACTTCCAGCTTCTTTCCACAAAGGCCGTATAACACTAGTTCCCAAGAAAGACTCAATGTCCACGCGACCAGAAGATTGGCGCCCTATTACTCTGCTCAAAGTAGATTACAAGCTCTTGGCTAACATTTGGTGTGCCGAATCAGTCCATTTCTCGCAACATTATTCGCTCCCCACCAGGTCTGTTCTGTTCCGGGCCGAGAAATACACACCCATACGTGGTTAACACGTGACATCATTCAATACACCATTAGCCGATGTGCGCAAGGACTGTTGGTTTCATTGGACCAAGAGAAAGCTTTTGATTTCATAGAACATGGCTACATACTAAATGTTTTACATGCATACGGATTCCCGGATAAGTTCATTGACCTTATCAACGCGATGTACTCTAATATAGAAAGTACCCTTTACTTAGACTCCCGTGAGAGTCACGCATTTAGAGTCACGCGTGGGGTCCGTCAAGAGTATCCCCTCTCCCCACTGTTATTTATCCTTGCATCAGAGCCCTTCTTAAGGGCCGTTGAAAATCACCCGCAGATTCGTGGCTTACCTCTACCCGGTAACACTCAAGTAAAGGTCGCTGCATATGCAGATGATATCACTCTATATGTACATAATGAACAGTCGCTACAGCATGCTCTTGATACATTCCACGATTTCGGTATTATCTCCGGCGCAAGGTTAAACTTTTCTAAAAGCCAGTACTTTTTCATTGGCAACCCCAGCGGTCGTATCAACATCACGTCACTTTTACAGTGGTCTCCTGAGATTTCAATACTCGGAGTTACTTTCACTGTATTTGGTATACAGGATAGCATCTGGTCACCCGTTGTACGAACTCTTCTAAATGATATCAAAGCAGCCAGGTACTTCGAATTCCCCCTCTTGGAACGCCGATGCTTGACTCAAACGGTGTACCTAGGAAAATTTTGGTACCTTTGCCATTCTGTTAAACCACCGCTCCACGTCTGCAGGAAAGTGCAAAGCTGCATCAGTTCATTTTTTTTTGGTCTGGTGGCACAGAATTGTTATCGCGTCCAGCGTTAGCTCAACCGCGAGATCTAGGCGGTTTTGCATTCCCCTACGTTTCCGTCACGGCTTCTACATTGTGCCTCCACACTCTATTGCGAATACTAAGCAATGATGGCATGCCCGCTCAGACACTGGCTCGCTACCATCTGCGGCCATCACTACGTGTCTTCTTGTCGGATAGCCAAATAAACAAAGGTCCCCAATCAACTGAATTACCATCTTTGTATCGAGCCCTTCTGGCATTTCACCGACGTTTGGAAGCTACGTGCCCAGAGATAGAGGTGGCCGATTATAAAGTGCTGGACACAATGGCCGCCCTTCTACGGCCCTTGGTGCCCCAGCATCGTCAGTCAGTATTGAACCGCGCTTGAAAACCAATAACTGCTGCAGTGTTGCCAGGGCATCTCAGAGATTTTGTCTGGAGGTTGGTCTGGGGCTTGCTCCCCACGCGAGATCGGTTGCAGCGATGGCAGGTAGTTCGCACTTCCACTTGCCCCAACTGCGTCATAGTAGAGACCAATCGACATGCGACGTTTGAATGTATGGTTTCCCGCCTCTTTTTGGCGCGCGGTTAATGATTTTTTTCGGGGACAGGGCGTGCGAACTTTCGTGTCCGACGGCCAATTTCCGCGTAGCCGCTTCTCCGCTCTCCTAATAGTTGCGGGGCTGTTCAGCCTTTGGAGAAACCGATGTGAGGCCGTAGCTGCTAATTGCCGCCGGCATGCCTTGTGGCCGATACTGGGGAGAATGAGACGAGAGATCCTCGCACTCTTCTCCGAAGAGCTTTTCTTCCTCGGGGAGCAAGAGTTTCTGCGGCATTGGTCGTGCCCTTTCGTCAAGGTGGAACACGAAAGGATACAACTCATTTTTGACCGACTTGGTGCTAAGCAGCGCCCATTGAGTTGTTATATATGCTTTCATTTGTTACAAATTGTGTCTCATTTGGATCTATTGTATCGTTATACCCTTGTATCGTGATATCACATTGAATTTTTGTGTACATGTATGCCAACAGAATCATGTATATTAGAGCAAATGTCTTCACTGTAACGTAGTCATGTTAGTCGTGAAATATAGATGTGCCGAAGTGTATGTGCCCTGTTACAGGAGTGGTATGAAACCTTTGTGTTCTGTACATGCTGTAAATAAACTTTTTCTAAACAAGGAGCTTCGCCCCTAAAAAATATCACCTGCGAAGAAGCAATAACGCTATTATTGCAGAGATGAGTGACGTGCTATACATCTATGCCCCATGCTGGTAGTGACATTTGAATTCAAACCGTTGGAGTTTCGTTCAAACAAAGATATAGTTCTCGGATCTTTTTATGTATGCCGCCTTCGAACGCGTCGTATCGAACACATATAGTTTTTACTGATCAATAACGAGCGGAAAGTTAGAATTTCCCTACGTCTGTTAAGAAACAGCATTAGGACCCTACTATACCTCACGCAGCTCGAAAAATGCCGACAATTTCTAATACTAGGGTACCCTACTATTCGCACCGATGGCCCCACCGCGGTGGTCTAGTGGCTAAGGTACTCGGCTGCTGACCCGCAGGTCGCGGGTTCGATTCCCGGCTGCGGGCGGCTGCATTTCCGATGGAGGCGGAAATGTTGTAGGCTCGTGTACTCAGATTTGGGTGCACGTTAAAGAACCCCAGGTGGTCAAAATTTCCGGAGCCCTCCACTACGGCGTCTCTCATAATCAAATGGTGGTTTTGGGACGTTAAACCCCACAAATCAATCAATTATTCGCACCGATGATGTCCCTGTAAACGAGGGCAGTCTGACAAAACTCTGGTGTTAACCTTTTTGCCTTACGTTCTTGTCTGATTTTCTGTACGTTCCTTCATTTTTTTCTTTTTTCCTTTGTTTCTTTATTTTTCTTCTTTTAGGAACAGTGCAACTTGGAGCCTAGGCTGGTTGTTGTTGTTGTTGTTGTTGTTGTTGTTGTTGTTGTTGTTGTTGTTGTTTTGCTCTACAAACGACTCGTAGCCAAAAGAGGGGATCGTCCTATTATAAGGTGAAGTTGCCCGATACTTTCAGCAATGCGTCATTCATAAAAAGTTTTGTTATTTTATTATGATCTGAAGTGCCAATTAAAAATTTGAAGAAAAAGAAATATAGAAAAATAGTGAGACCATAATTTAGCCAGAAAAACGTTTAGTCGCTGTTACGTACTCCAGAACAGCGAATAAAACATCCCTGTGGCTGAAACCCAGTGTAGGGGCTCCATATGAAAGATCAGGTTGTGATAGTTGCAAGCCCAGTTTTTGAAGAGGTGGTGCTAGTATGTTTTGCCTGAATAAATCAAAACAGCGACAATGTAATAAAAAATGGCTGATCGTTTCCTCTCGATCACAGTAAATGCACCTAGGGTAATCAAAGAAACCTGATATATGCAAGTAAAAAATGAGGGAGGTAACGCGGCAACGAAATTTTGTGATGACAACTTGCATCATTCTTGAATTAGTCAGTTCACTGCGCCAAGGAAATGATAAGTGGTTGTACTCCGGAGAAGCCGTCAGTGCATGGTTTGATAAATTTTGCGTGATTTTAAGTGCCTGAAGTCGCGCCACCGTCATGTGTACCATATGAGAGAAAATAGCAATGATGCGTGTCGAAAGCGATGCCTTCGCTAGAAAATCTGCTACTTCGTTTAACGACAAACCTCTGTGCCCTGGTGCCCAGAGTAAATGAATACTTCGGAGATGACAGAGAGCCAATCATATGAAAAGTTTCAGTATGGGTGAGGGACCGGAAGTGGACAGAGGAGAGCACACTGATAATGAATCAGTTTTGACTGCTACGACTGGAATGGAAGTATTTACCTTTCGCGAAGCTAACAATATAGCCATAAATTCAGCCAGAAAGACAGGAAGACAATCTGGTAAGCCAAGTGAAAATGACATATCAAGTACAGTGCAATATATTCCAACGCCTGATTTTTCATCTCTTTTTGCAATGTCCGTAGTCCGGCAGAGCTAATGCAAGGTACCCACTATAGGTAGCAACGATGACGCTGATGACTATGACGATGAAGAATAAGCGTGCTCCATTGAGTGCGAGTCATTAGAAGAAGAAGAAGAAGAAGAAGAAGCAGAAGAAGAAGAAGAAGAAGAAGAAGAAGAAGAAGAAGAAGAAGAAGAAGAAGAAGAAGAAGAAGAAGAAGAAGAAGAAGAAGAAGAAGAAGAAGAAGAAGAAGAAGAAGAAGAAGAAGAAGAAGAAGAAGAAGAAGACCCACTGTATTTGTTTCATGGATGAAAATGATTGTCAAAGCACCCTCACCCACGAGAGGCTAGGTGGCAATGCCCACAGCAAGCTGCTACTCCGGAGGTGAGAGCGCGGCATAGGCGGCTCAACATCAACGCAGACAGCAAGCTACCCTGGAGGCAAGAGATCGGAAAGCAGTGGCAAAACGGCAACGCCGGCAACAAGCTGCTTCCCTGAAGTTTAAAGCTTTGGAAGCGGTGACTCAATGGCAAAGACACTTTGTATATCTGTACTCGCGCGTCGGCACTGAATTACATGCGCAAGTGGGAATGTCACGAATCAATTGCGGTAAGAACGTTCGCCGGTGTTTAGCCCTCCCGCCATATTTAGTTTCGTGGTGATGCCTAGATTTCTTTCTTTCTTCCTTTTTTCCATCCTCCTTTCCTTCCATTCTCTTCTTTCTTCGTTTGTTTCTTTCTTTCTTTCCTTCTTTCTTTCGCCAGTGACCCGGCGTTACTCTTGCAACCGCTGCGCAAATACTCGCCGTTACGTCTGCTCAGCAAACGTCGCACTTGGGAAAACAAGCCCCCGACCATTGTAGCGAAAATGCGTGTGACGTCGTGCAAAGAGAGCAACACACTAGTGCCGTAGATCTATACAATCGCTACAGAGGGCATCGTGTTTCTTTAATGCAGCGTCTGGCTTGAGGTTTAGAGTCACGCACCTGTTCTTCGTGTGCTATGGAACTGTATAGACGAGCAAGGAGACAACTTTAGCTCCCGTCACAAGCGAATGCATACTCATACGAGGTAGACAAGAAAAGCAATACTTGCAAGCGCAGTTCTTCGGTGGCCCTGCTGTACTAGCCTTCAAGACGCGGAGGAAATGTATGCGCGTGGTCACCCATCCGGTCGTCCTCCATGCCGCCGGCAGCAGTTCCTCGGTTTAGAGGTTATGCGGCCACTTACGTGCGGCTCTGAAGACTCCGATATAAGCGAATATCCTTCTTACCAAAGTCTTCAAAATATAACCCGACGGACGCCAAGCCGAGTTCTGTAAGTGAGGATGCTTCAATGCTACTTCGCGCAGTTTCTTGTGGCGGTTGCACTATTCTGCTACAGATCTGTAGCGTGGGACCACGGTGAGTTCATCGCATGTTCAAAATCCTGTCAAGTTCAATCCGGGTGTCGTCTTAAGCAAGAGCTCGTAATACACTTTTTGTAGAAATCATCCGTCTTATTTATACACTGTTTGTGGCAGTCGCTCACTGATCCGAAAGTCGCAGGTTCGATTCCGGCCCTGCCGGTGGCATATTGATGCAGACGAAAATGCTAGAGGCTCGTCTATCTTGAGATTTCGGTGCATGTTAAAGACCATCACATATACGAAAATTCCTGGGCCCTCGCCTACGGCGCGCCTCATTCTCACTTCGCATTTGTGGACCGCAACGGGCTATAGACATTGTTGTTATTCGCCTTTAACCAAAACCAACTGCTTTCGCGGTCACTACTGACAAGGCTAGGGAGTTAGCAGCTCCACAAGACCTCCACCACACCCCTAAAAAAGGCCAAGCGCTGTGGTATCAGGAGGTGTAGAGTTCAAAACATTTTATTTCTTTCAAATGAGATTATCGAATATGCTGAACGCTCTTATATTATGGGCGTCTAACCTAGAAAGCAATCCTGTGCGAGCTATGCGAACATTTCCCGACTGATTAGCTTCGACCAGGTGAATGTACAGCATACTGCCCGATTTCGATGAATGTATGATGAACTTCGAGCAACACAGGACAATTGCAGCGTGAATCGGCGTTGTGCCAGTCGGCAGCATGCAAGAATGTTTCGCAATTCTTTACATCTTCCCGTTTATTTTCAAAAAGCAACCAACTTTACTCCCAGTGCTCATACAGCTAGTTTTAGGTGACGGTGCGCGCAAAATTTTACAACATAAAGAAATGTTCACTGAAGTTC
This sequence comes from Rhipicephalus annulatus, assembly GCA_013436015.1. Taxonomy (NCBI): domain Eukaryota; kingdom Metazoa; phylum Arthropoda; class Arachnida; order Ixodida; family Ixodidae; genus Rhipicephalus; species Rhipicephalus annulatus. Next base: position 65,091 of record WOVY01015351.1, read on the forward strand.
GCCAACACAGTGACAAAATCAAACGAAAAAAACTTCGATCAAACGAAAAATCAAACGAAAAAAAAGCTTCGTATTAGGGTTTACAAGCCTAAACGTAGTGTGCAGCTTTGTGTCTTTTTAGTTTTCTCTTTTCTTTTCTTTCCCCTTTCTTTCTTTTTTTGTTTTTTCCGCCTTCTCTTTTTTTCTCTCTTTATTCGCATTCATGTCTTACTTCATCTTTATTCTCTTCTTTTCTTCTTGCTATTTCAATTTTTATTCTTACTTGATCTTCTTTCTCTTCATCTTTTTTCTTGATCGCTTCCTTCCTCTTTTATATACTTTTATTCTTGGTTTTCCCTGCGATGCACCAAGAGAATACATCTTACGACAGCGGGAGCCCCTAAAAGTAATCTTCACTCATTATCATCAAGGCGCTCGAAGAAGTCTTCTACTTCTTGCCAGCGAGTGAAGTTTCATAATGCTACAGATGGCTATGGTATTCGTGGCTTGGCCTGCGTTACGCGAAGCTGCAACAAAGTGCATACGATGACGGCACACGATAGCATGCGACAGGCCTGAGCTCTAGAGTGCTTTAAACTTGAAATGTACGACCTGTTGTCAATCCAAGCAAAACAAAAGTGGTGCGAAATGTGGAGGCTTGAAGCGAATGAAAAATGGTCGACAACAAAAGGTCACTGCAGTCCCGGCAACATTTCCTGTCCAGTGATTTCTGATATCCTGTTTTCAATTGGTATAAATATAAAATTTGGTTTACCGATTGACGTTTAGTCTAAAAATAGACAAGTAGAATGTATGACACCGATATTTTTTGTAAGTTGTTTATTTATTATCCTAATCACAGGTAGAGAACTTAGAACATTAGGCCGTTCAGCCAGTGTCAAGTGGCGACTCAACATACAATCGATAATTGCACGGAACTTTAAGCTGGAGCGGTGTACCACAGCGAATACTCAAGGGACGGCTTTTTGTTCTCTCATAGTAAAGTTCCAATTACTCTAAATTGTTGACAACTTTTTTGAACACGAGCACGCGGAGGAAAGCGAGAAGTAGACTTGTATTTACCGCACGTAACTGCTTTACTTTCGCCCTACTGCGTAGTAATAAGTGAAAGTGCCCTTTGCTCAATAATCGGCGAACGCCGTTATGCGGTTGTCAGTAAGCTCTTCTGGGCTGTTTGGCGTCGCTTTTTTTTCTTTTCCATGTTTTACTTGTGCCCAACGCGAAGCATCAAGTGCACGTCGAGTGTACTTGATAGGGTATGCAGTACACTCTACAATGCCCTAATTCACTACACCAGTCGTCATATCCAGTTAGAGTACAGGTCACGCTCCAATCGCACGAGCATTTATAAGAACATCCAAGCGCGAGACGTGCATACTCACACATCTCGTTCACCGAACCTCTCGAAGATAACATCGCCATGTCCTAGCCAATCAGCAGTGCCACATCAGCAAGGTGTCAACGTTTGTTTGCCCTTTTCGGTGTTTCCCTTGAGCCCAACGCGAACGGTTGCGTGTGGGTCGAGTGTATTCTATTGGGTATCCAATACGCTTTTACTATACCGTAATTTACAACACTAATACCCCTTATTTATTAAGTGCCCCTCGTACTCAGCTTGCAAGAGTATATAACGACTAAATCCGAGCACGAGACGTGCATACTCACACATCTTGGTCACCGAACTTCTTGTATATAGCGGCATGTCAATGTCGTGCACAGCAGCGCAGGACCAGCTAGATATTAACCTAGTCGCCGGAACAGCAGAACATCTAAATAAAAATGTAGATAATTTTCAAAGACAGTCGAGTGCAGGAAGAAAACAAGAAACACGTGCTAGAAGCAGCAGTTCCATTGAATGCTGGCAGACCGAATGAGGCGATAGCAGCTGCGCACACACAACACCTGAAGGTGTAACACAGTTTCCGCAACGTAGCACCTCATATATGAGGTGTTTATTGTGTTCACGATTCATGCATGCCTGTTCCAATAGGAGCTGGCTATACAAAGCATCATGGCAACTGCCGGCAAGATATCTCTGAACAGTTCATGATCGACACGTCTCTTGTATGCCTCGCAGCTGAACCTGTCTCACATAGTAGAATGTGGCGTTCTTCTCGATCGGCGGCCACCACTACGGACCAGAGAATAGCAGCGTTGAAGGCAGTAATTGAGTCGTCCCTCAGTTTGCCTTCGTCACCTTCATCTGCCAAAGGCAGGCTGCAACAGGTGTCTATTCTCAGGACTGGCAAAGCCAATGGATTCAAGATCATTCGCAAAGGTATGGAACTCACAGCTCAGTCTTCTGATGAGTGCCATTACTTCCTACTGGTACTCTCGTTTCTCTTTCAAACATATCCGGTCGAGCTACTGGCGTAGCCAGAAAGTGGCACACAGAGCCCATACAGCCCCCTCCCTTTTTTCTGCCATAGTACATGAAACGCGAAATGCCACTTGATCACGCCTACCAGGCTCCCGCTTCCGATGAAAGAGGTGTCCCCTCCCCACACCTATAAAAAACTTTAGGCTTACACCACTGAGTCGAGAAGTCATTCCCGGTTTTCAGGGTATTCGTACGTACATACAAAACCTTTTATTAAAACACCAGAAAGACTAGCTTAAGGAGGTTTCAAGAGCCCCCTCAACCAGTTGGTGGCTTCACCGAGGTAGAAGTTGTTTTTCAGAAACATATATCAATGTTTGTGGTTCCCGTTAAACGCTATATTGAATGAATGCGATGTCAAAACATAATTTAGCTGAACATAAGGACTAGTTAACTGTCAGAATAATGAATAAAAATGAATTGGTTGAGTTTCTTGAACAAAATTTAGGTACCCTCAAGTTTCACCTTTAAGAGTTGAACGGGATCGCGATATTCCGTTAAGTGCCTATTTCAAGGACAGCTCATGAAATCTCTTCTAGCTTGCTATGTACCCACTACGAGGCATTGATGGTGCAGTAGCATGTGCGCTTTCTGTGCTGGGTGACTGGCTTTTAACTATTAAGTCATTATGATAATCTCATGTTATGACGCCACGTGGGCATGCCCGCTTGTACAACGCGTTGTCACTGATATGTCCTGTTGTATTGTGAAGTATGTGTACAGTACGCATGTGCTTGTAAAGCATGAAAGTACCTTTCATGGCATTTCCAAGCAGAGGAAATTATTTCCGCTGCATTAGCAAGCATTGTCACGGTTGTGAGGCAGAACACCCGTTTGCTGTGCGAATGACCCTGGTTGTATCCCCGCTCAGACACAAACGTTGCGGATTTGATCCCCACTGGCACCAATAATTTCTTTATTTGCATCTTTAACGATTTTTCGGTCACGCAACGAAGATGATTTTTTCGCTTATAACCAGCGGCGCTGACACCGACGCCGGAATTTCTGTGAGAGGAGCTTTTCAACGCTATCGTGTCGAAATTGTGAGCAGCTGGAATCCTTGGGGACCGGCACAGAGCACATTTCCACTCCTTGCTTTTTTCTACTTTGTTTCTGAGATTTGCTTCGTGAAACTTGTATGGAAAAGGTAGTAGAATTATAAAATAAATGAGTATTTAGGTGCGCAAATAGGTGTATGATAACAATTTTCCCGGTCCAAGTAAAGAATAATAATAATGCCAAAGTCTTAGATGCCTTATAAAAGGAGAGAAATGACCAATTGTGTCTGCACGAACAGTGAAAAAAATTCATGTGATCAAAGCTTACGGCTTCATGACTAAAGTTTTGATCATGTCACTTTTCACCTGGTTCTTGTTGACGCCGACGTCACAAATCGCCAAACATTTTGCAAACTATATTGCGTCATGATGACGTCACTATGACACCTTATACGAAACGTAACGTCCTGACTTCATCACTCGATCATCACTACCGCATTGTGAAAGAGGCATCCCACTCCGCAGGCAGTACACAGCAAGGCAAGGTGCAGATTCAGAAGATAGGCACATGTTGCACACAGTTTTTTGGATAATGTGAACATGGCGTGTCTGTTATCAAAGCGTAGTTCCTTTTCACAACAAATTGAAATAAGGAATCTGACGTGCGTGCGCACAGCAGCAAGCGCTGGTGGTAGACCGAAGCCAAGTTGCCCTGGTGCCAATGAGGTGCACGCCGACTGTGGTGCCGACTGCCAGCTCGTGTGTGGACTGCCCGTGCCTGACGGTGGTTGCCGGGGACACTGCAATCCAGGATGCATATGCAGGCACGGATACATTAGGTGAGACCATGCGCGTGTTTGCGTGCATGTATGTGTATGTGCGTTCATTGTTGGATGGTAAAAACATTTATTATCGGGTAAGATACACTAGGGATTCCGCATTCACAGTTTGTAGCTACTGTGTGGTAGCTTCGACTGTGCATAAGTTGTTGTCTATTTGAAATTATATGAAGCTAGTTCATGTATTCAAGGAAAGGTGCAATGCCTGACTACGCACTCACTGTAATGTCTCTTTCGCTCTTGTGGTTAAGACAAGACCTAGAAATCGATTTCGAACCACAGCTGCTGCGTTCAAACGGTAGCAGGACGCAAAAGTCATAACGCTTTAAGCGTTAACGACCTACTTTACAGAATCTAGGTGACTGACTTCAACGCGGATACATCAATCGACGAAAACACAACCATATTTCGGCAACTGTAAGGTTAGAGCAACTGACAACGCCTTCAATACAAACACATTTTGACTCGTCACTATGCTGTGCACATGCCTACTCTTATACCCACACCTTTCAGGCTGTTTAGTTCCAGGTCTTAGGTTCGATACCTGGCACAGGCGACCGCATTTAATTGGAGATGAGACGTAAAGCTGCTACAGGGGCTGATGGGAGTTGCGTTTTGGCTAATCGCACTGTTTTCTCGTACAGGGACGGACTGAACACACAACAAACACAAATAGCACAGCACGGTCTGTCTTTATAATCTGTTCAGTCGGTCTCTGCGCGATAAAAAGCATAAAAAGCCCTATTTCCCAGACTAGATAGACCAACAGCTGTTACGAGTCCCGTTTATCAGGGAGGCGATCGCCGGGCTAATTCCAAGGACCGAAATATTGGCCCCCCGAACTGCACCATGAAAGCGTGGACAATTTAGAAGTGGTCCTATTTGGCGCGCCGGCGCACGCCAGCTGTGGTCCAAAGAACAAGGCAGAGCCGAGAGTTGATAAACAAAACAAAATTATATTCTCAATTATCGCAGATCAAAACGATACACAAGTATGCACACTCGACAATAGTTGAATACAATATGTCACCTATCAAACAACGTACTACACAGTACAATCAGCCACACTCGAAACAATGGGCACAGACAACAATACGCACTACAAAGCAGTCGCATGCATTGAAAATCCAAGACACCTAAAGACTAAAGAGTTAGAAAACTTATTCAGTCCAAAGTTCTTGAAACAAAAGTCTGAATGATACTCTTCTGAGAATCACTGACTCAAAGTCCAGTGTTGTCGTTCCGCTGCCCCCGAAGTTTCTCTTCCAGGAAACCTTGCGTCTTCAATTGACCACTCTCCAAGCTTCAAACTTCTTCGCCGGTAACACGTCGGCTTCCCACACGCAGCTGTTGCTACGCGTCTTCGCTCGCTAGCGGTAGACACGCACTCTTGCCTGTAGCTCGAGTCTTCACCCCTCTGGTGTAAATCCTCTTCTTCTCCTCCTTTGTCACTGAGGACAAGCGGCTTCGCCGACACGGCGGAACACCGTACGCACTCTGGTGCATACTGTCTTCTTCTCCTGCTTTGTCACTAAGGACAAAACCTTCACCGACAGACGCGGCGGAATAACCCCACGCATACCAGCGCTAACTTCCTTCTTCTCCTGATCTCCCATCTCCGCTGCTCGGTTAAATACCTTCCGCGCGAGATTCCAGAAAATTCTCATCATTTCGTCGGTGCGATACGCAGCGAAGGCTGGGGAAAGCGCGAGATGGTTCGAGGGCCGTCCGCGATAGATGACGCAACCCTGCATCACCACGCCCCTTTCCATCGAGAACTTTTCATGGCTGCTCGGCCGCCGATGTGAGGAGGTTCGTCGGCGAACCTACGCTTCCGAGGGAAGAGAGACGCGCTCTTGGGTAGTTTTTCTTCATTATCTGCTTGTTTTCTTCATTATCGTAGACCTCGAGGCATCTCTCCGGCGCTTCGTCGCGAGAATTTGGCGGCGCGCCCTTTTTTGAACGCTTGTTTTGTGACACTGCCCCCCACTTTAGGAGTATTATCTCATAATATTCAAAACCACACAAACGAGTGCGAACAGTCCCCATGCTCTCAAAGACTGTAACATAGTTCGTCACTCATGACACGTCACACTCGATACAATTGTACAATGCAATTCAACCTCACAACACATAGAATATAGCCACAGGTACACGAGTACAACACTCCATCACATATTACAAACAATACAAATGTGCAAAGTTCTCTCATTACAACAATTGAGCAATACTATACATCACATCACCGTAACGAACATTTTGACTCGCTCGGCATACAGTTGTGACACAGGATAACAACCACATTAACTTAACATATTGCACTCAGCACTGTCAAACACATTTGCATTCGACCTCATGCCCTATCCAGTGTACCTTGAGCGGCGCTTGCGCCCTTTCTTGCGGTGCTCGCTTGATCTCTCCTTGTTTTTCATCGTTCTTTTTCGGAGAGCCCTTTCCAACGACGGTATCTGAGGCAGCGTCTCAGCCATCGTTGTCACTTCCGACACTGTTAACGGGTCATAACGCTCAACCGATCCTGTCCGGTTATTCACCCGCTTGTTCATGTCACGACATTGGGCCTGGCTGGCCGACTCCGTCATCTTTACACAGTCGGTCGGTTGAGGTCGTGCCGACGTAAGTCCCGCTGCCCGGCACGTGAACTCATTCAACAAGATCATCTCCTCATTCCCTGTCTCTTGCACCCAGGCTTCACCTTCGGCTCGAGCAAAATCCTTCACGGGATTTTTCTCCGCTGTATCTCGCGGTCCCTGTGTCGGCGAGGGCTCCATCTTCGGGTCTTCCCCCAAACATTCTGGATCATTCGGCCCTCGCGCCCCGTCGATGTTTCCGACGACGAGGTCATATAGGGGGGTCGTCATGCATAGAGCAGTAACCTTCCCGCTGAAGTACGGGGTGTCAACCTCAATCTCCGCTTCGGGAAGCATCCGAACCGTACGGTCAATTAGGCAAACCGGTTTCGTTTTGCCTGTTAACTCACTTTCCCGCACCAAATTTCTTCGCACGGTAGCAGTGGAGCTACCGGTATCTCTTAACACCATAGCCTTCTTGCCCGTAACTTTTCCAGACAGCGTTGGCATTCCCTTCGTAACACCGGTTGGCTGTTTTTTTTTTCATTACAGCACCCACAATAGGAAGTTTCTCCACATTTTTCAACTCTACGAATCCGTCGGTGACGGCAATATCATTGGATTTCGGTGCGGCTAGCACACAGGATACCTGGTGAGTTTGACTCGCTTCGTTACGACATGCGTCTGCTTTGTGCCCAGTCTTACCACACTTGAAACGTTTTAATACAGTAGGGCTCGTAAAGTTAGTACGACAGTAGTTCGCGCGATGACCCGCTCGGTTACACAGAAAACATCGCGGAACACTCTACGGCGCACGCTTTTTTTTTCGGGAGCCGATTTCTTCGAATCTTCAGGACACTCCTTCTTGACCCTGGCCAAATTTGTGCCACCTTGCGCATCCAAGAATTGGTCGGCCAATTCAAGCATGCCTTCAAATGACTCAGCCTTCCTCTTTTTCAATTACAGCGGCAGGCTTGGGTGGCAACTAGTAAGAAATTGCTCTCTAATTAGGAGCTCTCTAAGCTCATCATACCCCTGTGCTGTGCCCGAAAGTTCAATCCATCTGTCGAAATAATGGCAAAGTCGGGCGGCACACCGCGTAGCCATCTCACCATCAGCTGGCTTTCCTGTCCGAAATCTGTCCCGGAAATCTGTCCCGGAATCCTTCCACAGTAAATCTAAATCGCTTCAGTAAAGCAGCTTTCACCTTTGCATAGTTGGCTGCATCGGTCGGCGTCAGCCTACCGTACAGACTGAGCGCATCACCACTCAAGCAGGTACTCAAAGCAGTTGCCCATTGATGTTCCGGCATATTCTGGGTTCTTGCAATCGTCTCAAATCTGTGAAGGTACGCGTCAAGGTCGTCCTTCCTTTCATCGAACGCTACGAGCAGCTTGCTTGGGTTCAAGCTGAAGCCATGATCATCCAGTTCGCTGCTTTCAACTCTAGCTTAGACGGGAGTTTCACTTCGCTGTTGCAAACGGGGCCGCTCGAGTTCCATCTCGTGCTGCCGCTGCCATTTCCTTTCCTCTCTTTCTTCTTTCACCCTCTTGGCTGCCAGTCTTTCTCTCTCCAGCTCCAACTTCAATTGTTGCTCTCTTTCTTCTTTCGCTCTCTCAGCTGCCAACCTCTCTCGCTTCAACTCAGCTGCTTTTTCCGCTTTGGCTCTTTCTACCGCCAGCCTTTCCTTTTCCAGCTCAACTGTCTTTTTTCTTTCGCCCTCTCTTTTTCTTATTTTTCCTTCTGGGTGACCCACTTGCGTAGTTCGGCGCCAGAAAGACCCATCTTCTCACCAAGAGCTACTAACTTTTCGAGATCCATGGTGTCTCGCAAAAAAAAAACATTGCCGCGTGCAAAAAGTACCTGCCTAAATCAGTCTATCGGAACACTCTCCTGCTCTCGTTAACGATAACATTGAGCAACACACAAAATCGTTCCGATGACACTATCAAATACTCGAGGCTCTTTCTCACTACTTTGGATACACTGTGCACTAAAAGGTCCTTGTCGCGGACGCTAGATTAATTGCCACGAGTCCCGTTAATTAGAGAGGCGATCGCCGGGCTAATTCCAAGGAGCGAAATATTGGCCCCCCGAACTGCACCACGAAAGCGTGGACAATTTAGAAGTGGTCCTATTTGGCGCGCCAGCGGACGCCAGCTGTGGTCCAAAGAACAAGGCAGAGCCGAGAGTTGATAAACAAAACAAAATTATATTCTCAATTATGGCAGATCAAAACGATACACAAGTATGAACACTCGACAATAGTTGAATACATTATGTCACCAATCAAACAACGTACTACACAGTACAATCAGCCACACTCGAAACAACGGACACAGACAACAATACGCACTACAATGCAGTCGCATGCATCGAACAATCAAGGCACTTAACGACTAAAGAGTTAGAAAACTTATTCAGTCCAAAGTTCTTGGAACGAAAGTCTGAATGATACTCTTCCGAGAATCACTCACTCAAAGTCCAGTGTTGTCGTTCCGCTGCCCCCGAAGTTTCTCTTCCAGGAAACCTTGCGTCTTCAATTGACCGCTCTCCAAGCTTCAAACTTCTTCGCCGGTAACACGTCGGCTTCCCACACGCAGCTGTTGCTACGCGTCTTCGCTCGCTAGCGGTAGACACGCACTGTTGCCTGTAGCTCGAGTCTTCACCCCTCAGGTGGAAATCCTCTTCTTCTCCTCCTTTGTCACTGAGAACAAACGGCTTCGCTGACACCGCGGAACACCCTACGCACACTGGCGCATACTTTCTTCTTCTCCTGCTTTGTCACTAAGGACAAAACCTTCGCCGACAGACGCGGCGGAATAACCCCACGCACACTGGCGCTAACTTCCTTCTTCTCCTGATCTCCCATCTCCGCTGCTCGGTTAAATACCTTCCGCGCGAGATTCCAGAAAATTCTCATCATTTCGTCAGCGCGATACGCAGCGAAGGCTGGGGAAAGCGCGAGACGGTTCGAGGGCCGTCCGCGATAGATGACGCAACCCTGCATCACCACGCCCCTTTCCATCGAGAACTTGCCAGGGCTTGCTCGGCCGCCGATGTGAGGAGGTTCGTCGGCGAACCTACGCTTGCGAAGGAAGAGAGATGCGCGCCCGGGGAGTCTTTGGATGCTTGTTTTCTTCTTTATCGTTGACCTCGAGGCGTCTCTCCGGCACTTCGTCGCGAGAATTCGGCGGCGCGCCCTTTTTTGAGCGCCGTTTTGTGACAACAGCCTTGTGCCTAACATTGAGGTACACGTTAAAAAGTTCCAAGTTCCACAAGATAATCTACAATTCACTGCTACGTAATAATGCTTCGGCAGCGTGAAATCCCCAAAATTATTAAGAACCTTATCAATATACCAACACTAGCCTACTACGACTGTACCCTGGCTTCGATCGAAATTCTCATGCTCAAAACAAAAAAACATCAACTGTGAACAGTGGCAGATATGGCGTGTTTGTATTTTTACTAGTTTCAAGCAGGCCTGGTGCGCAATTAAGCAATACTTTAACATGTGCATGGATAGCATTTTTCAACGTATTAATCGTCCAGTCATTTACTCTTCTTTCAAGCAGACGACCCGTGAAAGTTCAAACGGCCATCACCGTTACTAATTTGAGTAGTGGCCACTCATTCCCCACTAATCGTGCGATAACTAGTGTGGGTAGAAAATTATATCTGATTCCTTTCCTTCCAACTTCTTGGTTTGCACACCACACTGGGTGTCCACTTGAGCCGGCAGTCTGCTAGGGTCGTCTTGCGTAACTCACGTGTTGCGTCACTTAGAGCTCACCGGACGTCGAGTTACTTGCGCAATCGGAGTGCGTGAAAACTGAGAGAAATGATTGCTCCAAGGCACGTTATACCTCAGCAAAGTGTCCGCAACACTATACGAACGAGCAAACAAACGTTACGTCATACTTTGTTGGCAATGAGCTCCTTCCTTAACGGGCTATGCGGAATCGTGATCGTGTAAACGGCGATCATTAAAGATCGTTGCAAAGATGTCTTTTATTTTGTATGCCCGAAGAAAACATTGTAGGGTTGTGCGTTTCATGTCACCTTTAGATAAATGTCGTCGAATGCAATATTCATCGGAAGTGGCCGGCGCGGCCTCTCAGACGTATACGAGAGACTTTCAGCTGCCAGTTCGTAATAGGTTCACGTGGTACGTGACTCCACGCAGGCTCATAAAAGAGTGTGCTACACTAGCAGCCATGGCTACAGATGGCGCTGACTGATACTCCCACGTTTAAATTCACATATACACCCAATATAGTGGCTGGGAGGATAGCCGCCATGGTAGCTCAGTGGTAGAGCATTGAACGCGTTATTCGAAGGTCGTAGGTTTTGTTCCTGCCCACGGCAAGTTATCTTTTCACCCACTTTTCTTCCTTCTAGTTTGCCTTACGATTCGGACTAATAATCTCCTCTATGCATTCCTTTGCATTACTGTCTCTTAGATCTCATTATTTTTGTGTTAAAACACGAAAAAACGAGCCCTTAAGTATACACTTCTTTCCCTTATTTTATATATATATATATATATATATATATGTGTGTGTGTGTGTGTGTGTGTGTGTGTGTGTGTGTGTGTGTGTGTGTGTGTGTGTGTGTGTGTGTGTGTGTGTGTGTGTGTGTGTGTGTGTGTGTGTGTGTGTGTGTGTGTGTGTGTGTGTGTGTGTGTGTGTGTGTGTGTGACGTATCAAGCGATGGGTAGTGGAGGCATAGTGGAGGCAGAGAAGGAAGAAGTCAGAATAGAATAAACCTGGCGTATGAGCCAGGCCACGTCTCGCAATCATCATAGCGCGTCACACAAGCCGACAGGATGAAGACCTCCCAGCCACTTCATCAGTGTCTCATCATCGACGCAGTTCTCCACAAGACGCCCTGACCATACATCGACTACGAAATCATCTCCTGGCCGCACACAGCGACCAGCCACCATCTTCGAACGTCTCAGCAAGACGCAGCGACCGAACGTGGACCAAGAAAGTACATCCCAACCCTACACCAAGGCTAGCATCATGACAGCACCATCAGACGACCTTGACATCCCCAAGTACATCGGATCAGCGGACGACGGACCCGTACAGGACTGGTTCAACCTGTTCGAGCTCCATGCCGCCGCTGCATCATGGTCGGAACGGGAGATGATCACGAACTTCACTGACTACGTCTCCGGTGAGGCATTTAAGTTTTACCTCATCCACATCTTTGAAAATGACGAGTCATGGCGAAAAATCAAAGAGGAGATGATTACCCGTTTTAACAACTATGACCAAGACCCACTCATTGCCAACCATCTAGAGACAACCGCACACTATCGTCAATTCCTTAAGCAGTCCTCAACCATTCGAAAGCCCAGCGCGAATCGACAACTGCCTCAATACGAAGTGGCAAATGAGTTGACTTACAGAAGGCCATGCGTATATTGGGAAAAACCTAACCGACAAGCGCGCCTCCCTTCTGCACGAAAGCCGGCATTTGCGAAGTCATCGCTTCAGCATATGACCCCAGACGTTGCCCAACCACCTGATGCCGTTCACTCTTCCTCTGGCATACGTGGTCCACCACCTGGGTTTTCATCACGCGGTTCTTCAAGCGCTCCTAACGCTCCCCAATTGCCTTATAAAGACGCCTTGCTCATGGTAGACCAGCTGACTCATGGAGAAAATACCGAACAACGCCATGACTACTCGAAGAGTGAAAATCCTGGTTTTACATCACTTGGCTCTTTCATCGCGCACAACGCTCACCTCACGCCTCACTCGCCCACTACAGTTGGGATAGAGCTGCAGAACTCCGAATATACTCGGCCAAGCGCTGAACCTACCATCCAGATTCAGGCGCAAGAACCACTTGCAGCGAACAGCGAAGAAGAAGCCCCTGATGATGCTTCTGTCAACTCTGAAGCATTACCTTCATTACCTGAAATGCAGCACAACAGCCTAGAGACTACTACCTGCCCACTCGACACCACATTCAATTGCCCAGAAAGTCAGTGTCATGGTGAAAAAGGGCTGCCACCTCAGGTCTTTTCGCAGCAACATCATCAATGCCAGCAAATCCAAGAACAACAGAGATTCCAAGGGCTATACGAACAAGGACGACGACGAATGAAATCATCTTCGGCAGAACACACGCGTTTTTTTGGAAAACTGTTTACAAACGTGTCAACCAAACCAACGACATATTCAACATTTCTCGCTCGAAACAAAGAAAGCATCGAATCCAGGATATTTTCCCAAGGGACGTCGAGTAAGCTTTCTCCAGTCAAGATCAAGACTCAGGCAACACGACATACAACGTCGAGAAAGGCGCCAAACCATACCCTGTATTCCGCAAGGACGCAGAAATCACCGCATCAGCCTCGGTCAACTAGCACGCAAACGGGTGGCGACGCATGGGTTCCAATCAAGACAAATAGCACGACACCTGCGTAAATCAACCAGCCAATGCTTCAAGGCCATCACACCACGTTCATTCGTCGCAAGAATGCTGGCTGTGTTTCCATCTGATTTCACGCTCAAAGCATGCTTATGTCGTCCAGAACGCAACAGCCAGCCTCGCCCTCCAGAGCTGTACTTGATACCCCGAATTGCTGTCCTCTCCTGTAAAGCTATAGTGTGTTAACGGAAACTTCCTCGGACTTGAAATAACCTTCTTTTTTTGACAGTGTTCAGTTCTAAGCCGTGCATGTTCAGTTCTCATTTCTGTTCGTCTGACGCGACACCTTTCGGGGGGCGGGGGAATCGTGTGACGTATCAAGCGATGGGTAGTAGAGGCAGAGAAGGAAGAAGTCAGAATAGAATAAACCTGGCGTATGAGCCAGGCCACGTCTCGCAATCATCATAGCGCGTCACACACACACACACACACACACACACACACATATATATATATATATATATATATATATATATATATATATATATATATATATTGTAAGATGGCGTCCAGTACCCTCAAGACTCTTCTTTATTGTCTCGAGTATGTGCCCCACAACCTAAACAGAAGTGGTGATGATGAGTATGCACAGATGAAAAGATGGAACGAGTAATGATGCTCACACTTATTTTCCCCGCGCACTTGATCGGCCGACCTGGCTGAGACTTAAGCGGCAAAGGTACGGTGAACAAAAGGTTTAGGGCGTGAAACGTAAACTAACTCGGATGCACGGTAACGATGGTTCGAGGAACCCTCGACGGGAGTGACAAGGTAATTTACAGGACATGTTCGTTCATTAACAACGTAAGGTCTGAGAAAGCGTGACTGAAACTTTTCACACAATCCGGGTGTACGAACAGGCGTCCAAAGTAGTACTTCATTTCCAGGACGGAAGGTGACATCTCGACGAAAGCTGTCATATCGTTGCTTTCGGTCTAGTTGACTGGCCTCCATGTTGAGTTGAGCACGTTGCCGTGCGTCAGCGAGCCTAGAGACGAAATTTTATGGTGTAGTTATGGACGCTTTTTCATTACATTGAAGAAAGAGGCGTCAATAGTGAATGTCGGCGCACGCCCATAGACGAAGAAGAAAGGTGAATACCCGGTGGTTCGTTGAACAGCGGTGTTGTGTGCAAACGTTACGAATGGCAAGATTTTGTCCCAGTTATCCTGGTTCGGTCCGATGTACATGGATATCATGTCGATTAGAGTCCGGTGGAATCGCTCTGTCAGGCCATTTGTCTGCGGTTGGTAAGCGGATGTGGTCTTATGAACTGCGCCACAAGTTTTTAGAATTTCCTCAAGAATTGTCGACATGAAGGTCTTGCCCCGGTCACTCAACAACCTGCGAGGTGCACCATGACGCAACACAATGGCCTCTAAAAAGAAGGCGCCAGCATCTGAGGCGGAGCTAGTGCGTAGAGGAGCGGTCTCCGCGAATCGTGTGAGGTGGTCGACGGCTGTGACGATGCAGCGGTGGCCCGCTGGCGTTACGAGAAGTGGTCCGACTAGGTCTATTCCGACAACGACAAAAGGTGTATCGGGACATGAAATGGGTTGTAATAATCCAGCAGGAGCAGAAGTTAGTCGTTTCCGACGTTGACACAGTGCACAAGATGCAACATAATTAGCCACAAAGGTAGAAAGACCAGGCCAGAAGAAACGGCTCCTAACGCGGTTGTAGGTCTTCTGAAATCCCAAGTGTCCAGCTGATGGATCGTCGTGAAGTGCTTTGAGAACTTGTTTTCGCAGTGAACGAGGAAGTACTGGCACCCACCGATGCCCATCCGCATTCTAAGTATAGCGCTGCAGGACATTGTTGTCTAGCTTGAACTGCCGTAGCTGACGACGTAGTCTGGCATTAGGTGGAGAAGGCGAGTCATTCAAGTACCCGATGATGCAGTTACAGTATTGGTCGTCACCTTGGCATGTGGCAAATTGAGCGCTGCTGTTTAAAGATAGTGGCCCAGCAACTGCCAGGGGTGATAACGTGAGTGCAGAGAAAGCCGCTTGATGACCTGAGGGGCATCGCGATGGGTGGTTGGAGATGAAAGTGGCAAAGGGCAGCGAGAGAGAGCGTCGGCATCCTGATGCTGTTTGCCAGACCTGTACACAACGTCAAAAGTGTACTCTTGCAAACGGAGTATCCCGCGACCGAGTCGCCCAGACATTCTTCAGCGAGAACAACCAGCATAGGGCATGGTTTTCGGTAATGACAGTGAAGTGGCGTCCATACAGATAAGGTCGAATCTTCTGGATGGCCCAAACGACAGCAAGACATTCCTGCTCTGTTATTGAGTAGTTCTGCTCTGCAGGTGTTAGTACGCGGCTGGCATACGCAACTACTCACTCACGTGAAGTGTCGTCGCGCTGAAGAAGTACGGCACCGATTCCGTGGCCGCTGGCATCTGTGTGAATGAAAGTGGGTGCGCTCTCATTGAAGTGACGGAGGACGTGGTCTGATGTCAAAGCACGTTTAAGGGCTTGGAAAGCACACTCGCACTCGTCAGTCCAAGTGAAGGCCGTTCCTGACGTCGGAAGCTTGTGTAACGGCCCCGCAATGGCAGCAAAGTGACTGATAAAGCGGCGGAAATAAGACGCCAGGCCCACAAAACTTCGCAATTGTTCTTGATTGCCCGGACGTGGAAAATTAATTACGGCTACAACCTTGTCGGGGTCGGGTCGAACGCCATCTTTGCTGACAAGGTGACCCAATACTTTGATGCTCCTGCTGGCGAAGTGGCACTTCTTTGTATTGAGCTGAAGCCCAGCGTTCGAAATGCACGTAAGAACTTCGTCCAAACGCTTAAGATGCTGAGGAAAAGTAGAAGAATAAATTACGATGTCGTCCAAATAGCATAAGCAGGTTTTCCACTTTAGAACACGTAAGACAGTATCTATCATGCGCTCGAATGTTGCTGCAGCGTTGAATTAGCCAAAGGGCATGACGTTGAACCCTTAAACCCCATCAGGCGTTGCAAACGCTGTTTTCTCCTTGTCTGCTTCGCGCATAGGTATTTGCCAATACCCGACCGAAGGTCAAGGCTAGAGAAATATTCTGCGCCTTGTAAGGAGTCCAGGGCATCATCTATGCGTGGCAACGGATATACATCTTTTTTCGTTATCTTATTTAGCGCTCTGTAGTCAAAACAAAAGCGGACAGAGCCATTCTTTTTCCGGATTATCACCACAGGAGACGACCAAGAGCTGGATGAAGGTCGAATAATATCCCGTTTGAGCATGTTGGCGACGTTTTCCTCAATCATTTGCCGTTCCGCCGAAGACAGACGGTATGGGCGGCGGCGCACAATGGAGCTGTCTTCGGTTTTGATGCTGTGCTCTGCAACAGATGTGCGGCCCAAAACTTGCAATGTACGTCGAACGAACAGCTGTGCTTTTGGAGAAGGTCTAAGAGGTCTGTCTTTTGCTCAGCACTGAGGTGAGGACTTATGGTAGCTTTTAAAGATGCAGTGATTGCCTTGGTATTAGTTTGAGCGGACGAAGGCGGCAATTCTGCGTGAAGAGGAACCAGCGAAAAAGGCTCGCTGTCAGCGAAGCAGCTCACAGAAGTGCCCTGGGGCAGCATCACTGGCGATGAAGTTTTTGTTCAAGGCGGTGACCAATGCCTTACCGTCATTAAACCCACAAGGCCGGGTGCAATGGTAAGCCCCGCAGGTTTGGAGGGAATTGATGGAGCAGTGAACACGTCACCGTTAACTATAGTATCCGAAGCGATCGTGAGAATTCGTTCATCTCCTGGCGAAATGAAACAATCCGCGGCAGCAACGAAACGGAAGCTGTATGAATCGACATCAGATGAACTCTCAGTAGCTGACATATGAATTACTCGCTGACGACACGATATGAAAGCTGATGCCGAAGAAAGGAAGTCCCATCTTAAAATGACTGTGTGAGTGCACAAAGGAAGTACAAAAAACTGAATGTGGTGAAGGATGCCATCTATGAAAACGCGGACTGTACAAACACTTAAAGGCTGAATAGGGACTCCATCTGCGCAACGAAGGGGGGGGGCATCGTATGGCGTCCTAACTATTTTCAAGCGGGCACAAAAGTCTGCACGAATTACTGAAAGTGATGCGCCTGAGTCTACTATAGTGCCTCTGTCTGTATACCTTCAACATACACCAATAAAACATTTGATGGGCGGTCTGGAGGAGCTTGGCGCAGTTCGAAAGGTGCAGCTTTCCCTCCCGAAGCTGTACTGTTTAGTTTTCCATTTGGCGGTCGGGAATCGAAGTAGAAGGTCGAAGGGGAGAGGAGGAACGCCGCATCGGTGAAGGTGAGCGACGACGTGAGAAACGGGAACTGCCAACTGAGGCAAAGTTCTGAGGAGACGGCGACCGGCGTGTGCTGTTCTGATACTGTCGGCGATAGGGTGGTCCAGTTGGGTAGAAATCGTCCCGTTCATAGTCACCGTAGCTTCGTCTTTCGTCTTGTTGACGGCGTCGGCAAAACCTTAAAATATGACCACGGATGCCGCAATAAAATCAAGTCGGTCGTGTAGTGTTCCAGGTGTTGTAAAGCTGGGAAGGTGGTCGCGGTGCGAGCGAGTTGAGCGAGCCATGCACATCGGGCGCTGGTAGCTGCATTGGGCTGTGCTGGGGTGGAGGTGTCCTAGCAGCAACCTGAGCATAAGTTGGTATGGCCTCGCGATAAGAACCCGGAACTGGTGTGACAGTCATCGAGGCTAGGCTTTGGTGGGGCACAGGCGTCGTTGCAGCAACGTGAGCATAACTTGGCATGGGCACGGGATCTGAGCTCGGAACTGGTGTGCCTATGATCAAGGCCAGTTCCTCCCTCACGACGTCGCGTAAACTAGTAGCAGGTGGCGTCGTTCAAATATCAAGGTGGCGAGGTGAAGCCTGTGCATGAAGTTCGTCGCGTATGATAGAGCGGATCAATGAACGCAGCTCTGCTGTGTCATGACTCGAGCTGAGATCAGGCATATCAGGTTGCACCCGAGTGGTTTGAAGCTCCTCGAGGCGCTGACAGGTAGCTACTACATCGGTGACGGTCTGGGTATTCTGCACCACAAGCGCATTAAAAGCGACCGTCGCAATGCCCTTTCAGCAGGTGGCGCATGCGGTCGTTTTCCGCCATATGGTTGTCGATGTGGCGGCAAAGGGATAGAACATCTTCAATGTAAGAAGTGTAAGACTCGCCAGGGCATTGAAAATTTGCACCAAGCCTTTTCTTGGCAATATCCGAGCGCATTGACGGGTTGGCGAAAATCTGGTGGAGCTGGCGCATAAAGGCGGGCCATGTCAAAAAATCGGTATCGTGGTTTAAAAACCACGTTTTTGCGGCACCGCTCAAGTAGAAAGCAACGTGGGTGAGTTTCGCAGGCTCATTCCAGTTGTTTATGGCACTCACGCGGTCATACTCCTCAAGCCAGTCCTCCACGTCCTCACCCGGAAGCCTTGCGAACAGCGGAGGATCCTTTTGAGGGCTGGTGACCAGGTGAGAAGGGTTTCTTGGCGGTGAGAGCGGTGGCGCAGCTGCTGCGCTGGACTGGGCGGCTTGCGACATTACCCAACCCAGGTCGTTTAAGCGGCGGCCTGAACGGAGCTCCAGGGATGTGTTCTAGAAGACGCTGGGGTTGTCCGAGAGCACGAGAATACGCGGGAATCAGGAAGCACTTCCACCACTTGTAAGATGGTGTCCAGTACCCTCAAGACTCTTCTTTATTGTCTCTAGTATGTGCCCCACAACCTAAACTGGAGTGGGATGATGAGTATGTACAGATGAATAGATGGAACGAGTAATGATGCTCACAATATATATATACCCTACATCGAGTCACTTAAGTCCTTGACGAAACCACGTCAGAGTTCAACAGGCATAACTACTGGCCCGACTAAAACTTGCTGCATCCATCAAACGCTATGTAATAGGCCCAAGCCGCAAATCTCCGCCACAGAAGCTTGCAGGCTTTCTGCAACCAATCACACCACCTAGGGTGCCATTGCGTCAAAACGGAATGGATTTGTCACTGCCGCTATCATCTGCCGGCAGCAATTGCGCAAGTCTTAGCTATAGATTACCGAACGAGATGCACCACGATAACAAGATCCAACTTCCCATGTTGGCCAGTTTTTTGTCAATCGGATCGTACTTCGCCATGGTGCCCCGTCGTGCGTCATCAAAAAGCGGTGACCATGCACTTTCACGGCTCAGCTCATTGACAAAGTATTCAAGCTAAGCTGTACGAGCCATCGTATGGCAACGGCGTATCACCCGCGTACTAACGACTTGACGGAGTGACTGAACAAAACCGTCGCTGTTTTGTTTCCATTTATGTAGTTGTTCAGCACAATACGCCGGTGGAGGTTCTGCCACATATAACATTCGCGTACAACAATGCCATCCAGAAACGACACAATTCACGCCTTTCCGTCCTGTCTACGGACGTTGGGGTCCAGACCAGCGAGATACTGTGCTGCCACACTATTACGACGTTTTGCTCACACCTGACACTGAGAAGCTCACTTTATATGCTAAAGAAGCTTCGCAGTCGCCCAGGAGCAAGTTTCTATAATCTTCGCTATCGAGAAGTGGAATACTACTCAAGAAATCAAGTTTGCGTATCACTCGGGTTCACCGCCAAGGGTTGTTCGCAAAGTTACTAAGTATACTTTCGACCCCACAAAGTGGTGCATAGCGTGATAGACGTGAACTATGAGGTTGTCCTAGACAAAACCATGTCGTCCCAGCGTCGAAAGCACTACCCAGAGATTGGTAACGTTCTACGACCGATTCTGTACTTCACGCGTTAGTGCGACTATGCCGCAGCGCGACCACTTTTTTTTTCTTCAATGACCCAAAATGTGTTCGTTTAGTTTCTTTCTGCTTATGCATCACCACTTTCGTAAGCCTCAGGGCGATGTGTTTTGTTTCGCTTTTTTATTGGGAGAATAATGCCACCTGGTCACGAACTGCGGCAATCAAGACCCGCATCTTGAAGAAACAAGGCAAGAAGACGTTCGGGACAGCACGCCCTCTTGATCGGGTTGTTTTTTTTTATTGATATGCGAAGTTTAACGTCCCAAAACTATCATGTGAGCACGAGAGACGCCGTAATAGAGAGCCCCAAAAATTTTGATCACCTGGGGTTCTTCAGCGTGCACCCAAATCTGAGCACACGGGCCTACAGCGTTTTCGCCTCCATCAAAATGCAGCCGCCGCACCCGAGATTCATTCCTGCTACCAGCGAGTCAGCAGCCGAATGCCTTATTCACTAGACTACCACAGCGGAGTGGATTTTTTCAATGACGATAGTCTTTGTTGGGGACCTTCGACGCAAAAATTTTGGTCTGTCTGTCTGTCTGTCTGTCTGTCTGTCTGTCTGTCTGTCTGTCTGTCTGTCTGTCTGTCTGTAAATTTGTCTGTTTGTCAACTCTTAACGGCATCAGGTACTTGTAACGGCCGACACCATCCGCAACGCCCACCAATGTTGCTCAAGATTTATCCTTCATACTTGTGCAATTGTCAAAGAAAAGTAATTATTGCGCATATCTGTGGCACCATAACAACACGTAGACAATCAGCATGTGCGTCTTTTACTAAAAGGCATACATAGGTAATTTAAGGACCGCAGCGCTTATCACGCTGCACTGACCATGCAACGCTCGCACGAAAAGGCGGATGTTTCGAACGCTTTGCTAAGACGTGATGGTGCTGGCACCTACCCGTCGCCTTGCGTTCTACGCCTTATCCCCTCTGAGGCGGGCACGCACACTCGTCTTAGAGTCACAAGCTTCGTTCTCTAAAAAAGCTGCCAGATGGCGCTCATGTCTCACGTGTGACGTGACTTGATGTGCTCGTTCGAGGCACTCTAACCTAGCGCCTCCAGAATACCATTCGGCGATTATTTGCGCAGAAAACAAAATAAATGTTTTGTTTCACTCTCTCCACACGCAAGACTATCGTCGTTCGACGACATTTGCAGATTAACATGCAGATACGGGGCCAAATTTTTTCTGCTTTTTATGGCTGCTTTATTGGGAGACCTGCGTTAGTGAGTCTGACAGCGTGGTATTACTATTGCCGAAGAACTTTCTTTGCACATTGCAATACATAAGTGTGTATGGGCCTGTGCGTGTGACCATGTGATGGTCGGTGGAGTTGGTGAGGAGGGAGGGACATTTCCATCTGCGTGTGGGTGTGAGTACTTGTGTGTGTCAGAGACTGCTGCCGAAAAGATGCGCGTTTGATCCGAGCCTCGGTCTTGTCCTTTAAATAAATGCCAAATACTAGAGTCACGTGTACTGTTTGCTGTCTTGCAGTGTGCTCAAGTGGTGGATATTATTAGGAGCGCTCCCCTGCAGCCGCCCTCGTAGTCGCAGTCGCCTTTGGGTGTTATATACTGGAAACCATTCAATCTTATACGAAAAGTATCTAAGGCAATAGTGTACATGAGGCCCTATTTTAGGCCCTTGGCGTTTGACGAGAAGCATGTCATTGTGTGCCGCCCAGTCAGTAATATCTTCTTGTTGTATAACGACGCACCTACGTAGCCAGCACGACGAACACGCTTGAGATTTGTCGTGTTGTCTTTCTCGGACGGCTAACAAAAAATAAGATGTCAAGCCCGACATTACTTCCAAATGTAGCCCTTGTCAAAGTCGTTTATTGATTTAGGAACGTTAGTATCCCTCAGCAGTGTAAGTCCCTCTACTCATTCTTTCAATTACTATATTTTTTATGCTCGTTCCTTGTGTCGTGACATGTCAGCAGGCGTTGACCTAAAAGTCACACGTGAGGTGTGCTTGTTTACGTCTGTTCATGTGCCCCTGTTTCCGGTTTATTGCAGTGCAGAGAATAATGGCCGCAGTTGAAGGAAAAGCATGGCGTCAGGAATGGACGTTTTAACACACTTGGTCATTTCGCCTATAACCATAACGGCCAACAGTGTTGTAATGCCCGTTACCCCATCCCCCCATATTTCACCGACCAATTAGGGGAAGCATTTTTAAAGAAACACAAAGCGGAGGTACAGAGGAAATAAATGAACGTATGGTGTGCACCAAATGAAACACAGCTTAACATTACTACTTGCATTCACAGTTTCGCGCGATACAGTCGAGTTCATTTATAACAGTATGCTGGTGCCTTCAAAATTTCATTATTAGAACCGTTATCGTTATAAATGGGTTGCACAAAAAAAAAGCGAATGGGAGAGAACGATAAACGAATTTTATAGGTTGCCCCAACAGACATCAGTCATAAGGATGACAAAGCGGCCCATTTTTCTTTCTCAGACATGCGTTTATCGGACATGCTTAAAAATTCGCACAAAGCATCCGAGTTTTCATGCACTTCAAGCTTGGCCGCTGGGCTAGTGCTGCTGAACCAAAGTTCACGGGTGCGATCCCGGCCGCTAGGGTCGCATTTCGATGGAGCCAATGTGATAAAAGCCTGAGTACTGTGCGATTTGGAGCACGTAAAGGACACCAGGTGGTCAAAATCTCCAAAACAAAAATTAGCCCGAATCTAAATGTTACACTGTAAATGTCGTCGAAAGACGATAGTCTTGCGTCTAGAGCGAGTGAATAAAACGTTTATTTCATGTTCTGCGTAAGAAAATTGGTGAATGGTATGCTGCAGGCACTGCGTTAAAGTGCCTCGAGCGTGTGGCGAAGGCAAACGAGCGCATCTAGGCACGTTAGACACAAGCGCCATCTGGCAGTCATGTTCAAAAACGAAGGCTTGCAGCCCGTGGAGAAAGATTCGCGCCAGTCTCGAAAGTGATAAGGTGTAGAACGCAAAGCGACGGGCAGGTGCCACCACCGAGACAGCGTAGCAAAGCGTTGGAATCACCATCTTGAGCATGGCGTTGCACTGACAGCACAGCGCGATTAAATGCTACATTCCTTAGAGTTACTTGTGTGTGCCTCTTCTAATATGAAGGCAGACATAGAACACATTGAAGCGTTGTTAAGGCTCCTCAGATATGCGCGAAAATTGCTTTTTAAGTGACAATCGCACAACTATAAACGCCTAAACCTTGAGCAATATTGGTGGTCACTGCGGATGGGGTTGGCTGTTTAATGCCGTTTGAGGTATCGTTAGGGCGGACGAACAGACAAATGAACAGACAGACAGACAGACAGACAGACAGACAGACCAAAATTTTCTGTCGAATATCCCCAAGAAAGACTATCGTCTTTCATAATCAAAAAAAAATTGCCCACAGCTTCCCTTGGGGGAACACTGAGGAGGATGCGGAGCATATAATTGGTTAACGGGGGTTAAAGTGCGACTTACTTGGATCGATGGCTAAATTGGTTAACGTGGTTGTGAAATGGGGTGTTAAATTGCGACTTACTTGGGTCGATGGCTAAATTGGTTAACGTGGTTGTAGGAGGGGGTGTTAAATGAGTGAACCGTACACACGTATGCGAAAGGGCGGCGCTGGTCGAAGGGACGTCGATCATTGTGTTTGTGGATTCGTTGGCATTCATTTCACGGCGACTTCGGACGTCAACGCGCCGTACAAAC
>WOVY01015352.1:0-139754 GCA_013436015.1 Rhipicephalus annulatus
CCACGAGTTCCATGGGCATTACATTATCGGATATTTTCCTGCTAGAGGCTGCACAGAGCACTTGCACATCATTTTCCACAGGGATCCAAATTCACTTGAGAACCGTGTGTTGTCGGGCTAGTCGGTATGACATATTATTTAAACTTGCGTTGTGCTTAGGATGGGACACCAGAGGCGATGCAGACAAGAAGCCTGCAGCATTAGCACATAGAACCATTAACTGCATTCTTCTTGTCTGCATCTCCTTTGGCGTCCTGTCCTAAGCGCAGTTTAGGTTTGAAGAATAGGTAAGAATACTGCTCCAACAAAAACTGTGAACAGTACGCGGCATGCCTGCACTTAATTTAGTATGTACAAGTGAGCAAGCTGTGGCTGCAATAATCCTACACACAGTCATCTGCTTGAGAGTACCCACGTAACCACGGATATCCGCTGGCTGTTCATTATGAATACAAAATGTCCGGCCGTATGGATATCCAACACGAATAGTCAATGAACGTACTGTGAAAATCCACGTCCCGTGTGGCTGTTTTCTGGACGTCCAAACTGGATGTCCCACCGGACATTAAGTTTTGAACACTGACTAGTTGTCCATATAAGGACATGCCAAGGATATGCATTTGCTCATTAATTATTGTAAAATTAGAATATAGTGAAAATATATATAGATCTGCGAATCATGGGTGACAATCTTGTAAAATTTTATTAAAAATGCTACTATAAAATTTATTCAAACTTTGGCACATGCATTTGATCCCAAGATGCCAAATAATTTTGCCTCCTGAGGCAAAACAATCTGATTGATTTAATATGCGTTTCATATGTCATAAGAAACAATGTATTTATGTAATTATCACATGTGAACTGATAAAAATGCGGATTGAGTGTGTCATAGCAATCATCATGTAGGCAACCATGCGCTAACCTCGACACTTCTCAAAAAGTGGTGCACCGCAGTTGCTCAGATTCCTCGAACGTACAAGTCATGCTAGCCTTGCCCCTTGTGAATGGGTTGGTAGAAAACGCGTGCCATTGTGCCTACTGTCCTGAAACCTTACTTGACCAGCAGCGCAAACTGAGAGAAGGAGCATAGGAAAGGAGGGTGTTCGTTTCGCATTGTACATATGTACGCTGAGCCGGTCTCCGAGCCGCAGAAGGCAGATTTTGCTTTTCAAGTGCGCCCGTGCGAAGATGATTTTTCTACAAGAAACACCGAAATGTGGCACAAGCCCACCATTGTTTTGGGCAGAGAATACCACGGCAAGCAGCAGCAAACCCTCTCACTCCCACGGCACAGATAAGGCCACGTGTTGCATATCTGTTCTTTGTCTCATATCAGATATTCATTTGTTCTCATCACGGCCTTAACTATGTCCATCATTTGTATAAGCCCTGGTAATACGTAGCATGTTGTCCAGTTCTTCATTTGCTCGCATATTCCTTGCTATTAACCGATTTAAGATGAGCACGTGGTCAGTGCCTGTACACCTTTTTTACGAGCATGTGCTACACCCATTAGTTTTTCTGCTGTGCTTGTCTGTATGAACTTATTGTAGTTACTAGAATAACCTTGCCATTAACACGCACCAGTTAGGTTTGTTGCTAATAACTTAATTGAATTAAACCCACAGAGAAGCAATTGCTGCCGCCCAAGAAGTTATCGCACTTGAAGGCGGAAGGGCATTAAACACTGAAATCTTGTAAGACTACGTACACACTTTCACAATCGCGATTGCGGACTGTGGGTTATGTGCTTCTTAGCCTTGGTATATGTTGATAATAAACGTTCGCTCGCTCTTGACAGCCCACTTGGACTCCATAATTTTTTAGAAGTCATTTGCTGCAGAAAAGTTCCTGCAGAAAAAAGACGGGCCTCCGAGTAGGCTGTGAGGTACGTTGTTCACATGAAAGATCTTTTTTTGAATATGCACTAGCTATATACACAAAACATTGATATACATATATATATATATATTCTAAAGGACCTGTCAATGTCCATGTTGATGTCGAGCAAATGTACAAGTTTGTTATTTTTGTACATTCAATGTACATCCGTTGCACGTAGAGTTAACATTCGTGGATATTTGATGGTTGTTCGGATTATACGAAATGTACGTGCTGTCGTATGCCTGCTGGATATCCGAGGTTACTTAGGTACACTGACATGACTATGTCATCTATGCTACGCCCCACCGCAAGAACATCTTACAATCAACATCATCATCATCATTATCATCAGCCAGACTACGTCCACTGCAGGACAAAGGCCTCTCCCATATTCCGCCAGTTAACCCAGTCCTGTGCTTGCTGCTGCCAATTTATACCCGCAAACTTCTTAATCTCATCTGCCCACCTAACCTTCTGTCTCCCCCTAACCCGCTTGCCTTCTCAGGGAGTCCAGCTAGTTACCCTTAACGACCAGCGGTTATCCTGTCTACGCGCTACATGCCCGGCCCATGTTCATTTCTTCTTCTTCATTTCAGCTATGATATCCTTAACCCCCATTTGTTCCCTAATCCACTCTGCTCTCTTCTTGTCTCTTAAGATTACACCTACCATTTTTCTTTCCATCGCTCGCTGCGTCGTCCTCAATTTAAGCTGAATCCTCTTTGTAAGTCTCCAGGTTTCTGCTCCGTAGCTAAGTACCGGCAAGATACAGCTGTTATATACCTTTCTCTTGAGGGATAGTGGCAATCCACCTGTCATAATTTGAGAGTGCTTGCCAAATGTGCTCCACCCCATTCTTATTCTTCTAATTACTTCAATCTTGTGGTTCGGCTCCGCAGTTATTACCTGTCCTAAGTAGACATAGTCTTTTACAACTATTACCTATCTCGAAGCGCTGCTCTTTTCCGAGGTTGTTGTACATTACTTTCATTGTCTGCAGATTCATTTTAAGACCCACCTTTCTGCTCTCCTTGTCCAACTCCGTAATCATGAGTTGCAGTTCGTCCCCTGAGTTACTCAGCAAGGCAATGTCATCGGCGAAACGCAGGTTACTAAGGTACTCTCCATTAACTCTTATCCCTAACTGTTCCCATTCTAGGCTTCTGAAAACCTCCTGTAAGCACGCGGTAAATAGCATTGGGGAGATTGTGTCTCCCTGCCTTACACCCTTCTTGATTGGTATTCTGTTGCTTTCTTTATGAAGCACTATGGTAGCAGATGATCCCCGGTAGATTTCTTCCAGGATGTTTATATATACTTCATCGACGCCATGATTCCGCAGTGTCTGCATGACGGCTGATATTTCTACTGAATCAAACGCCTTCTCGTAATTTATGAAGGCTATGTATAGTGGTTGGTAATATTCTGAGCATTTCTCTATTACCTGATTGATAGTATGAATGTGGTCGATTGTTGAGTAGCCTGTTCGAAATCATGCTTGTTACTTTGGTTGATTGAATTCTAATGTTTTCTTTACTCTGTTAGCAATTACTTTTGTAAATAGCTTGTATACTACAAAGAGCAAGCTAATTGGCCTGTAATTCTTCAAGTCCTTGTCATCTCCTTTCTTATGTATTAAGATGATGTTAGCGTTCTTCCAAGACTCTGGTACTCTTCCCGTCAGGAGACACCTCGTAAACAGAGTGACTAGTTTTTCTAACACAATCTGCTAGTTGGGTTTTATAATGCTAGTTGGGTTTTAGTGAACTCAACACAACCCTGCAAGGCTGCCTGACGCATTAACAGGTAGCTGAAGACTGCTTCACTAGATGTGGGAAATTCAATCTTTAGCACATGCATCCTGATGGGGTATGGAGAGGATAGTGTTAGTGCATAAGCAATGCAGCCCATGCTGACATTTAGAAACCTGACAACTATCTAACAACATCAGTAATTGCTAATACAAGTATGTAGAACTTTTTCAAATTTCTTTTCGGACAATACAAATTTCAGTGCAGTACAAGGTGTCTATAACATCTCAAAAGTCTGGCCGATATGTAGGACATCTGAACGAAGCCTTACGTGTTGTCATGGGAACTTTATCCTTATCAGAGCATCACCCTACCTTTAGTTAATTTTCATCTTTACGACTTCCTGGACAGCATGTTTTCCATGCAGTTTTTTTATACTATAAGAAAGGCACACTTTATCTATGAGAAGGAGACAAGATGGTGATAGTGACAAATAACAGTATGCTGTAAGCCCCCTTCCCCCCTCCCAGCCAACTCCTGTAACAACCAACCTGGCGTAACTCAATAAAACGGTGGTGTGAATAAGCAACTTTGATGCAGTACATTGCTTTAATGCAAACACAGCAGCACATTGGTGTGGGCAATCCCTGATAAAATTGTACCACCTGTATGCAGACAAGGTAGGCAGCCTTTCATGCATCATTCTCCCTAGCTTGAGCTACCCTTGCAGGCTCTCACTTGCGCAGAGAACACAGGCAACAGATGTCATATACGTAATTGCAGGGCAATGGCAAAAATGAACCTGGAGAGTCATATAATTGCCACCATAACAAAAGGTTCCTTCTGGAAAGTGCTGAGTATTACCATTAACAGCAAAAAGCAGGTACTGAACTCTTCAGGCCACATATTAGAAATTGACAGAGTACTGACACGAATTTTATATATTTCCAGAACGTAGCTCTAAATCAAAACACTGGTGTCAAGGACCCCAAAATTGGGAATAAATTTATTATATGTTTAACACCACTACGTTAAAACACCAATATCAGTTTAGGTATCAAGAGGCAATCTATGCAGTGATGTGCAAACAGAGTAAACACAAGCCTGACGTCGGGAAGATTGCAACTCGTGAAAATACTCACAACAGCTGCCTGTTTGCTGTTTGTTCACATATACAATGATTAGTGAATTATCACCCACTGACCCCGACAACCGTTTCTGTGATTGAGGCTCCATGCTGATGCAGAGTTCACAAATTCAGTGGAAC
Organism: Rhipicephalus annulatus; assembly: GCA_013436015.1. NCBI lineage: Eukaryota > Metazoa > Arthropoda > Arachnida > Ixodida > Ixodidae > Rhipicephalus > Rhipicephalus annulatus. The sequence goes on from WOVY01015352.1 coordinate 4,906, forward strand.
TGTGTTTACTCGTCAGGATGATTCCCACTGTGGTAGAACTAGCTTGCCAATGCTCTGTGATGAAAACCTTCAAATCAAAGTAAAATATTTTGTGTGTTGCGTTACTCCGGTGTGTGAAGAGCATTGATAGTGCACACCATAGAAACAATATATGCGCCTCAAAATGGTGTCAGTACTCCTTTAAATACAAGCAGTTACATTAGCTTTGGTTCGAGAAAGAGCCTTCTTGGATTCCATCCTCATCAGGATAAAAGCTGAGCTCTTTCCCGTGGATGCAGTGTTTTTACTGCCTCAGCGGCATGCACGAGTCAAGCAAATAAAATTTACTTGTTGCGTGGTGAGGTCCCACTGAGAGGGCGTGCACGCTGGGCGACTAGCTGTAAAGATAGGCACGTCGTGGTCCGACACCAATCGAGGGGCTTCGTGCACCGTGGTCACTTTCAGGTAAATTGTAGTTGATTCATCTGAAAGAACACCATGCCATGCTAAGGAGCCCTGCTCTTGCAAGATAAGTTCTCAGAAAATTCTAGCATAAGAGGACTGCCCCATTATCTTTGCGAAGGAGTGGGTGGGAGGTGTCAGTTTATGACTAATATTCAAAACTGAGATTACCAATCACAAATGCCTTTTAGTCAATTAATAAGCACAGTGTTCGCAGTTATAAGGAGCGTGTTAGCTTCAAAATCTTGTCAGGATACTAACTCTTCACTGGCCATTGAAGGTTTCTATGAGAATCCGCTGGCTGAAGTCAGATGAAAGCTTGAAGCTGAAGTCTGGCCTTGTGAAGACGAAGTGTTTCAATTTAGCGAAACAAAAAGTTGAAACACTTCTTTCTTTCTGCTAAATTGAAACACTTCTTTCTTTATACTAACTCCTGTTTAAGAACTACGGCTAGGAGGGAACCGTTACCTCCCTCTTTGTCCCTGTTTTAGCTCCAAGGTTGTTAAGATGTCCCAACTATATTGTCTTCCGATGTTACTTATGTCATTCTGTTAAATTACAGTTAGATATGCATGCTCAGCAACAGTGATGATAGGTAATCTGTCATATAAGATGGCCAAACAACTATGAGTGAGCATGTGCATGCCTTACGAAGTACTAAAAGCAAAAGGAAGGCTTACAAAATCACTATATTGCTATAAATGTCATAACAGTTTGATTTCACTATAGAAACATCACTTTTCAGCAACCATCAGTCATAGAACTCGTTCCCAAGCAAAGAACCTGAACATAAAAAAAAAGGTAAATGTGGTGTCGGGGTTTCGGTTCCAATTTTGGAACCGGTTGGCTGGCCCCTAGGGGCATTGTACATATGTATATTTCTAGATATCAAGGGGCTTATGACAGTGTGATTCAAGAAGACTTGTGGGGAATACTGGACACACCAGATGTGGAAGATGAAATAACTAATCTTCTAAAGGATATCTATAAAAAAAACAAGGTGGTTATCAAATAGGAAGAACAGGTATCTGAACCTATAGAGATACAATTCGGGCTTCGACAGGGATGTCCCTTGCCACCTTTGTTATTTATGCTGTATCTCCATGAACTAGAAGCCAAATTGGAGTGGAGTCGACTCGGCTTCAGCCTCTTTTTCGCCAAGCACGAAAAAAACATTGAACGGTCATTGTGGTTGCCAGCATTGATGTATGCAGATGATATAGTATTAATAGCCAACAACAAGGAATATCTGCAGGGATTGATAGGCATCTGTGGTAATGAGAGAGGTGCATTTCCTTACTTGTCTGTGTATACTGTACATTTTTATTCTATTGTGTATTCGTCTTTGCCTGATATACTGTTGTATTTTTGGCATGTATGCTGTATACATGTTCATTATCCTTAGGCAATGTGTTGTTTGGTAGGACCCCTGAGTGTTCTTCAATTCAAGAGGGAAGGATGATGTGGTGTCGGGGTTTCGGTTCCAGTTTTGGAACCGGTTGGCTGACCCCTAGGGGGCGTTGTACATATGCATATATAGTGATGCTTGTGTATATAAAAATGAGTTCCAGTTTTGCTACCGGCTGCTGCATACTTCTTGGCGCCCGGCGCTTCGCGCCGTGCCCTGTGTTCTCCGTGCGTCGCGTCCGACGCACAATACTACAGTAAGGATGGCAACAACACGACAGAAAAGAACAACCACCAGGAAATATAAGGCATACTTATCGGAATCGAACAGCTCCGCTTGATGTTCAAGTCGTGGAGGATTTTCGACATGATCTCCGGCAGCTGGCACTTCTTGGCGTCATTGCGGATAAAATTAGTCTCCTGCTGCGTTGGGCCAAACAAGCAACCGTTTCAGTTCACGAAACGTTCACTGAAATTAGTGGCATGGCTTACCTCAAGGGTCGTAAGGTAGTTGGCCAACTTTCTCACGATAGGCTCGTACTGGATGGTGCGCATTTTGGCATCACAGACGAAGCAGAGATTAAACATAAGCCTGTTCCTGTCGTATTCGGCACTGTCGATCCCCACTGGATAGCCTATCACTTTCATTTCGCACATGTTCCTGGAAAGTCGGCAGTGTGTAAATGTCATTTAGTTACTCTGAATCACTTTCACGGCAGTTCATTATCGTGAAGCTACCTGCTCCAATTTTCAGTCTCTACCTGACACGCTTAATATGCACGAGACTTGTAAAAGAGGACCCAAACCTTACACAGTGATCAATTTGTGCTGAAGCTCGGGCTTTGGTATGAGGTAGACGCTGATCGCAGTAAACGTTTCTTCACTGATGTAGTTCACGGGAACCTGCCGAAAGCAATCAGTTCATATTACTGGGCAGCAACAGGATGCATAACACAGTTGAATGCGTACACGCACCTGGTACATTATCTTCGGCCCAGCCGTTGGATGAAATTCGCAGAAAAATATGCATTTTATCGGGCTATCGCGAACTGTACCGAGAGCCATGTTTGTTTACGCACGCGAAAGCAGGCAGTATCCCTAGATGCCCTAGATCATGACCTACTACACTCCTGACCTGCCCAGAGAGCACCTCTTCCAGCGCCCACGTTCTAGTTCATACCTTCTGCCGCTAGGGCCGTAACCTACGAGCGGCGTGGCGCTAGGCAGCACCTGCTCGCTGACGTCATCTTCACTCTTTGTGGTCAAATTTTGACCAACAAAGCACTCGTAGTGCGTATTTATGATCCAAAATTTAGAATTATTCAGAAATAATAATACTAAAAGACATTCAGAATTTTTTTGCAATAAAATGCACGCGACCACGCATAGGCTGCCCTACATCGTGTAAATCTACGGGTTCCCACGTTTGTCAACCAGTGTGCTATAAATACTCAAGCGCTCTGAACACCTTGCTTAACCAGCAATGTATGGGAAGAAATAGTCACATATATGCCGCCAGTTCACTGCAGAATGCAGGCATTCTTATACCAGCGCCTACAAAACAACCGTAAAGAAACAGACGAACAGGTTATAGGTAGCGCCACCTACGGCGAGCGATTGAACGAGAGCGGGGACACGCGCTCCCATAGGAACCCCGCTATCTGAACAGGTCAGGAGTGTAGTAGGTCATGCCCTAGATCATGCCCTAAATCAACGCCTCCTCTAGAAAGATGGCCGCGCAGGCCGCGTAGCGGAGTTGGCCTGCATTTAGTTTTAAACAAGCTCCACGCGGTAGCGCTCGCGACCGACATTAAGTATGACGGCGTGGTGGCGCTTGCGACCGCCCAATCTAAAGGGTACAGCCATATCCATCCATCCATTCAACATCCCGGCGGCGGGTGGAGAGTTTTTCATCTGCAGCCCATAGGGGCGCGTCAGTCGAGAGTTGTTTGAGACCTGCAACTGTGCACCACTCTTTCGAAGGCTATGCAAAGTGTAGCGTTGTTGCACCGTCCGCCACAGGTGACGCTAGCGACCAATAACATTTTCAAATTGAAGAAGAGAAAGGATGTGGCCACTGTTTTTTTTTTCTCAAGCGGCAGGCATCTTTCTAGAGGAGGCGTTGCCTAAATCAACGCCTCTTTTAAAAAGATGCCTGAGGAATGGCTCGCACTCCCAGCGGAGTTGGCCTGCCTTCAGTTTTAAACAAGCGCCACGCGTTAGCGCTCGCGATCGACACGATCTATCATCCCGGCAGCAGCCATCGCCTCCTAGATTTCTTGTGCCTGCCGGATTATCGACGGTCACTTGGGAAGCAGCGGTCGTCGGAACTACAGTGGTGGCGCCACTCAAGTAGAGGGTGTTTTCAAATAGGTTTTTACGCTTTTAGAGCTTATATGCAACAAAAATAACGTAAAAATTTTAAAGAGATGTAAACGTAATTATAAATAATCCTACGTAAATGACGCCGTCATTCAACAAGCAACTTTTTTTAAATACAAGGCATACTATGAGTAGCAAACGCCAAATTGCCGATATCAAAGGCCAAGTACAAAGACCCTTACCCCTACGTAGGCAGCGCTGCCGTAGATGACTGGCGTTTCACGTTCATCCGGTAGGCACGGGAAACTAGGAGGCGTTGTACTAGCTAGGTGTTTTTCATCTGCGGTCCGTAGGGGTGCGTCAATGGAGAGTTGATTGAGACCTGCAACTGTACACAACTGTTTCAGAGGCTATGCTAAGTGTTGCGTTGTTGCACCGTCCGCCACAAGTGACGCTAGTGACCGAGAACATTCTAAAATGAAGGAGATAAAGGATGTGGCAGCTGTTTTCCTTCTCATGCGGCAGGCATCTAAATAAAAAAGGCGTTGCCTAGATCAACGCCTCCTTTATTTAAGATGCCTGACGAATGGCTCGTGTTGCCAGCGGAATCTAGAATATAAAGTCGCCCTGCCTTCACGGTGGCGCTCGCGACCAATGCTATCATCACGGCGTTTTTACTTGTGACACTTAAGAGCGCGAAACTCGAGAGTATAGTGAACTAGAATATGATCATCATCTAGTTTACTAGTCGAGAGTTTATTGAGATTTGCAAAACACATGACCATAAAGTTTTATACAATATTATATTATGCATTGATCATTTCGAAAGCTGTGCAAAATGCCAGTGTTTGCACCTGCCGCCACAAGTGGCGCTAGCGACGCACACTAACTGAAAATAAAAAAAAGGAAAAGGGTTTGGCAGCTGTTTTCGTTCACATGCGGCAAGCATCTGAATAGAAGGGGCACTGCCTATATATAGTGGTTAGAAAGGTTTACCTAGTGTCGTGATTCGTGAACGAGGCGAAAAAGTTGAAAGAGTTTACGATGCAGCCTGCAGAGGACGCGACCACTCGCTGGCGCGCGGTATTTGCACGTTTGAGTTCGTGCTCTCGGGCGTTTCTCGTTTAAATCAAGCTTTGTGGTTTAAACACAGTTGCGTATGAAGATATCAATATCCGTATATATTTATAGCTGTTAGATGAAAAAGAAATACAGCAACCAGATAAAAGATGCAATGACAAGTGTTTCGATGCAGAATGCGAGTGAACAGTGAAAAAAAAAAAGAAAGACAAGTATACCTTTATGAAATAAACACTAATACCCCTGTCACACGGGCACTTAAATGTCTTTTAAGCAAGCGGTCTTTTTCCGAAAAGGAGTTCCTGATAGCAGACACACGGCACAGAGCGAACTCATTTTCAGAAGCGGTCTTTTTCGTAAACGGCGTTCGTCGATCTCTTTTACGGCTCTGAATGAGTAGCCTCGAAACCAGTGGGCGCCAGCAATTTTCGAGTGGTGGGAAAAAAGAGCAAATGCTTATTTTTCTGTCATCAAAACTCTTTGTAAAAACAAATTTCATATCCTGCAGAAGGTGTAAAGAACTCTTTTAATGGTTATTTCCTTTTTCTAGTCTCGTAAACAGCTACAACGCGTCGGCAATATCACGTGGTGACGCTCGGTCTTGCGCTGCTTTATCCTCTCCTTGGCGGCTTTTGCAGCGTCTGCCTCGCTTTCCAGAGCGAGAAGGCAGGCCGTGAGGCTTGCGATTCTCGCTTTTTCTCCCGTACGGTCGCCCATAACGTGTCAAGAGCAGTCGAGAGCAGCGAAAAACAAATACGGTAAATAAATGCACAGTGGTGCCAGACGGACTTGTGGACGTCGCTAGTTATGGGAATGCTTCCTTATCTAGTGAAAAAAACATTCACATTGGTGTTTCTTCATCTCTTATTCTTAAATTTATTTGAAGAAACGAGCAGTGCAACAAGTCTTTAATTTGTACATCGTAATACATCGTTTAATTTTCATTGCTTCTCTTTTAACTGCTAGCGCCACGCTTTTGCTAGCGTCTTCGAACGAAAACACTAAAAGGAGATCGTTGCTGCCGTGTGTCTGCGCCGCAAACACCTCTTTGTTAAAAGTCTTTCAACTTCGTAAAAGACCGCTTACTTAAAAGACTTTTTGCGCGCCCGTGTGACACAGGTATAAATGATAAATAAAAAGAGCAGACAATAAATCAAAATTAATGCACACGTGATGAATAAGTATTGAACATATTAAGAAGTTGCGACAAACAAAATAGATAACAGCAAAAGGTAGAAGAGCGGCGCTTCACAGCCTTTTCTATACACTCATTTGGTAACTGCTGCAGACACGCTTACTGGGTACCCACTTCGGCATTAATAACAATAACTTCTGGGTGGTAAGCTGACATTTGCTATGCTATCCTTCGTCATTTTTCTGAGAAGCACGTGGTATCCGCTAAACACTTGCGAGGAATTTTGTGACAATTGTTCTTGCAGTGGCTGACGACGATAAAGAATTATGTCTGAAGTGGGTATGCACCGCAGTTAATAGGTGATCAAAAACAAGCTTTTGTAATGGGTTGGAACATTGAACGACCCACTCGTTATGCTATTCGAATTGTGTGCCGCCTGGTTGTTCCTTCGATGTTCTAAAGCGCTTTATTACTCATATTAACGCGATTCATTTCCCGAGATCAAGCCCGCCTAAGGCAAATTTGGAAACTAGTCCCGAACACCGGCGTGGCTCAGTCACGGAAATACATTCGTGCAGGCCGCGCATCCTGATCGCAATAAAATCCCGCCGTACGGGCTCACCGTAAGCAGTGAAGGTCGCATAGCATAATCAAATCAAAAGGCATTCCCTCTTCGTCAACTATTGGTCATAAGAATTTAACGGCAATTCCTTCTTTATCGACTTTTGAAGTGCATACCAAAGGTACACTTCTTCCCAACAATGTGAGAAAAACGTGGTCTATAGTTTCCGGTTTTTCACAGATAAGCCAATTTGTTCCCAAGGTGAGTAAAAACCACGGTTTGCTTCAAATGACCTGACAGATAATGTACCCACGTGAACCTTAAAAAAGGACTTCGCGGCAGGAGCCACTTGCATTCTCCTCAATTGCTTAAAGGAACCCTAAAACCAAATTGCGATTTACGTCAGATTGAAAGCTCAATGTGTGACATATAAAGCGACAATATTATCAATAACAGTGCCCTACTTACTGAGTAATTAAGATAAATGCACAAGAAAACAAGTGCCACAGTGGAACATTTTCGGAATGATCCTGATGACATCAGGCGGACCGCCTACAATTATTCGCTAGTGATTGATCTAACTGCTCTAAATAAAGAGCCTTCCGTGCATCAAGAGACGCAATAAAATGCCACTTGTTCGTTTCTGTTCGATTCATGAAAAAAAAAAAAACCACTGGACATTTCTATGAGCAATGGTGCGAGTGTTTACACTGGACATGTGGTGTCATCTAGCGGGGTGCAGTCTAAACAACGTTTGCAATCTCGAAGTCAATGGCGGGAAATGGATGAATGGCCGTTGTTGCTGCTGTGGTTCCTGCTGGTTCGGACTGCTGCTACTAGCGCAGTAAATCCAATATATATATATATATATATATATATATATATATATATATATATATATATATATATATATATATATATACGAGAGACTATTGGTGGTCAGCTGAAAGCTCGTAATTAGTTCACGTGCTACGTGAGGCCAAACAGGCTCATAAAGAGTGTGCCATACTCGCCGCCATGGCTAGTGGTGACGCTGACTGACACTCCCATGTTTAAATTCACATAGATACCCAATAAAGTGGCTGGTTGGATAGCTGTCGGGGTAACTCAGTAGTAGAGCATCGAACGTGTTACGTGTTATTCGAAAGTCGCAGGTTCGGATCCTAGCCATGGCAAGTTATGTTCTCACCCACTTTTCTTTCTTTATATTTATTCATTTTTATTCTTTATTCATCAGACACCCCGCAGCGCCTGAAGGCGTTATAGCAGGGGGTTACATCAATAAATGACGTACATCTCCGTTCACACACACAATACAACAATGTTCACACATAAATCACTGAAATACATTTTCGTTCACACACATAGTAGAATTTTGTTCACACATAAATACATCTTCGTTCAGGTTACAACACGGGTTTACAGCAGTGAATAAAATATACCTTCGTTCCCATATGTACTTGCATTTCAGTTAGCCTGTTCCACTGTTTAATCGTTCTAAGAAAAAATGAATTGGCATAGATGCTCGTTTTAGCTGGGTATTCCCGAATTTTGCAACTATGATCAAAACGTTTTGAAGTCTAATGAGGGTTGTGTAGGTATATTTCTCTATTAATTCCAGTTTTATTGTAGTAAATGCAGTAAAGAAATTTTAATCTCTGCTTCTGGCGGCGGTCAGAAAGACACCCCCATCCTAGCTCAGCCTTCATATCAGTGCAGCTCTCCCCCCTTCCGTACCGTCCCAAGACGAACCTGGCAGCACGATTTTGTAATTGTTCCAGAGCAGCAATGAAGGTTACCTCGGCGGGGTCCCACACGACACAACCGTATTCTAAGATAGATCTGATACAAGTAGTGTATGCCATACGTTTTAAATTCACATGCGAACATCGCAGGTTTCTTTGAATGAAATTTAAGGCCTTACCAGCTTTGGCTATGAGAGTGTCAACCTGAGGCCTCCATGAACATTCAGATGATAGTATTATACCTAGGTACTTATATGTACTCTCTTGTTTCAACTGTACATTGTTCAGATGGTACTGTGACTGAAATGGTTTCATCTTTTTGGTAAATGAAGTATGTACACACTTTGTTATATTCAAATTCATTTTCCATTTGGTACACCAGCTATGAATGAGCGATAAGTCTTTCTGAAGTTCTAATACATCATTGTGATCAAAAATTTTTCTGTACACAACACAGTCATCCGCAAACAACAGTATAGAAGATGAAATTCCTGCAGAGATATCATTAACATAAATTAAAAACAATAGCGGACCCAGGACGGAGCCTTGTGGGACCCCTGAGGTAACATCGGTATATTCGGAGCATTTTCCATTCAGTACTACGGTTTGTGTTCTTTGGGAAAGGTAACATTCGATCCATTTAAAAACAGTCTTATCAATGTTCAGGGTGGTAAGCTTAAGCAGTAAGAGTGAATGTGACAACGTGTCAAACGCAAACAGTCTTATCAATGTTCAGGGTGGTAAGCTTAAGCAGTAAGAGTGAATGTGACAACGTGTCAAACGCTTTCCGAAAATCCAAGAACACACCGTCAACCTGTCCTACAGTATCTACGCCAGATATTACATCATGATAAAATTCGACTAATTGTGTTGTGCAAGACAGCCCTCTGCGAAATCCATGCTGCTCGTTGATTAGTACCTTGTGCTTGTTTAAATGAGTTATTATTTCTTTGTATAAAATATGTTCGAAAATTTTACACGGGATAGACGTAAGCGATATTGGTCTATAATTACCAACGTCTTTTTTGGACCCACCTTTATGTATCGGTACCACGTGCGCAATTTTCCAGTCATGTGGTAAGGTACCTGTCGCTAAAGATCTTTCAAAAATTGCATAAAGATACATAGAAATTGGCCCCGCACAACGCTTGAGTACACGCGGAGAAATTCCATCTGGACCACTAGATTTACTCTCATCAACGTCCTTCAATAGTTTTTCAATTCCATTAACACTAAGCTCGACAGGAAGCATAGGCTAAATGCTCATAATAGTTTGATGATAGTTACAGCTGTGTTTGGGTAAGAATACCGAGTGGGAAAAGTTGTTTAGGCATGCAGCCTTATCTTCGTCATTCGTAATTACCGTGCCGTTATAATTTAACTCCTGTATTCCAAAGGAATCTGAGCCACACTGTTTTAAGCACTTCCAAAACATTTTAGGATCTGATTTCATTTTGTTGCTCAGCTCAGTGAAGTAATCATCTTTAGCTTTTTCTATCTTTAGCTTATATTCGTGGGTAATCGACTTCAGTTTTTCAAAGTGAGCAACTGATTTGCTTTTCTTGAATTCGCCTAATGCCCTCTTCCTTTTGTTGATAAGTTACAAGTGATTTACATTACAAGTGGCCTAATACTTCCCCTATACTTTCCTTGGCATTATTGTCTGTTAGATCTCATTAATATTGTGTCGAAATACGGAAACACGAGCCCTTGAGTATACACTTGTGTCCTTTATATATATATATATATATATATATTGTAATGTACTAGACAGAGAACAAGAGACAACACCCGAGCCCCAGCGTCTTTCTTCGTCTTGACACTCGGCCATGACTGCGCGCGCGCGGAGCTGGCGGCAAAGTTTCTGCTGGGTGGACGTGGCTACATCGTGGTGGTTGTCCCGAACCACAATGCAACATGGAGTGACGGTCTGGGGGAAACGTCTCTGGTGGACGACACTGACAGCCTTGAGCCGGTCGGTCAACGCGACGGTGCACCTCTGCTTGAAGATCTGTCAGTGTGTACTCAGGTGGGCGGAAATGGCTTTGTCGCTGCGGTTGAACTCGTCCATGGTACAACTTTTTCTGACAACTCGTGGAATACCGCTCAGGCGGACGGCCCTGACTGTTCCGGCAAGGTCGCAGAGTAACCTGGAAATGCTGGTGTTTGTCCCACCGCCGTTGGTGGACTGAACTGCAGTGGGACGCTCTGTGAGGCAGCCGTGTGGACGTTTGTGCTATTTCTCGAAATGAGTTGTGATGCAGATCATGGTTAGGCATCAATTCCACAGCAGAACTCTCTGAAGCTGTTCAGCTTGTGGCTTCTGGCGAACTGTCGCGAGCAGACTTGGTGTGCTGGGAGGGAACAGCGCGAGGGCTGGTCCTCGACAAGTTCTCAATGACAGTGGCCTCAGCCTGGCTAGGTGTTTGGATTTTCTCAAAGGAAGCGTCCCGTGGGAGCCAAGTGTCTGCGCGGCTGAGCGTATGTGCGTCTTCGAAAATGAATGTATGAGTCGTCTGCAAACATGGCGGTGTCAGGTTACGGCTGATCATGTTCGCATCCTCGGAAAGGCCTGCTTTGGGAAGCGTAAGGAGTGCATTTTGTTTCCGACGATCATGGTCTGGTGGGGTTCATTTGTGTCTGGTACGATAGATGTGAGCACCTCCATGTCCTCAAACGACAACGAGCGCGAGGGCAGTATCTCGTGAGGAAGGTCTGGTAGTGGTATTCCCGGGTCTAATACCGATGCAGAGTTTGCGACCTGCAGAGGAGGACTGTGGTCACTTTGGTCAGGGTCAGCAGCAGGAAACTCCTCGATATACTTCATTTCTCGAGAGGCGTCTTTTTGCAAGGCGGAAACGCTCTCATGTTCAGTTACTGAATTATGTAAAGCGTGCAGACCCGCTTCCGTCTGGTCAAGGATGAGCATGGTGAAATCCACAGGCACGTGCGTTTGATGACGCGGTAGAATGTCCAGTAAGATGGAGGCTGGCGCCTCAGCGTCTACCGAATGGTCTGACGACTCTGGATGGCGTTCATTGGGGCCTGTCGCAGGGCGTTTTACAAAACTTGCCGTAAGAGACCTACCGGACACAGGTGCACCATCGGGCCACTGCTCCATGACAGCAGAAGTGCCTGAGCAAGGCAGAGTTACACGATCGTGACTGTTCCCTACATCTTGGTCACCGAGAGATGACAGGATGGTAGGGGCTCGAATTGAATCCTCTAGGTCGGGCTTTTCGCGAGTTCCGTCTTGAGAGAAGGTCGAGTTGCATGGACAGGTGGCACAGGGAAACGGACCGAAAGCAGCTATGAGCTTGAAGCTCCACTCCGCCCATGACTGCTGCTTCCAACCTTCATACCGGTGCCACGCCGCTGCACGTTCCCGAAGACGGTCTATAGCCACATACCATTTCTGAATTTCTGTCCAGACCTCGCGCATTGCTATCGCGTTGACGGTTGCCACCCAGCTGTCGGCGTCGTTCCGGACCCCGTGGAATTCCGGTAGTTCGCAGACGGCTGGTGATTGTGAGGTGGCAGGTGGCAACGCAGAGATCACCGACGCGAAGCAGTCGAGCTGGTGTGAGAGCTCGATGAGAGAAGACCGTAGCTCCCGGCGTTGCTCCGGTGTGCTTGCCTCATGGTCGTATGAGGCAGCTACATTAAACACTGCATTAATGTCACACAATGCTGGCAATAGTGTAGGAGCTCGCTCGGCGATCAACGCTGTCAGTTTGTTAGTCTCGGCGCAGAGCAGTGGGATGGTACGCCGCAGCTCCGCGGCACTGTCGCACGAGGCTTCTGAACCGCTTTGGTTCGCGTCCGTGAAGTACGTGGTTCTAATAGTACTCACGGTGGTGACGCGCACGTCCAAGGAAGCATAAACAGCGTTTCTTGTCGGCTTATGTGTTGGAAGAGAACCAGACAGGGAATGCAAGCCATGGGAAGCTTGAACAGCATTCCCAAAGGACAGGAGCCCGTGCGTATAACGGCCATGTAGTGGTAGCATAGTGTCCATTGGGTGATGCCCTGGTACCACAGAGGAGGCCTGGACACCGTCCACTGATGGTCCGATGGGCAGCTGAAGCGGCGGCCGGGTTGTTGACTCCATCGCCAAAGAAGCGTGAACGGCGTTACTGGATGGAGGAGCCCGGACTGCCGACGAACCACGAAGACACGTACCGGTGGCGTCCCGCAGAGGGTTAACTTGTCGGCTTGCGCTGGCGGCCGCCGAGGAGGCCTTGACGCCGTCCCCGAACGGTGGTGGCAGTGGCGGCAGGTGAACAGCTGCCGAGGAGGCCTTGAAGCCGTTCTCAAGCGGCGCTTATCACGGCTGTCCTGGATGACGAAGCAGGGACGTAAGACTTCTTCTTCGTCGACTGCGCCATTGTAATGTACTAGACAGAGAACAAGAAACAACACCCGATCCTGGGTTGGTTGGTTGGTTGTTCCTCAGAGTCCTGGCGCAACCCACCACGGGGGATCGGCCATGAAACGGACGGTGCCTCACGGACGGTGAGGTGGAGTTGTTTTACCGCCCTGATTATTTAGATAACGATGTTTAAACAAAAGACCAATTGGAAAACGATAGATTAGAAATAAAATAGAGGTAATAAATAGAACGAACAGGCTAGTATAATTTAAAAGAAAGTGAATTTATGCCTCAGCTTAACATTCTAATCGTTTTGTTGCCTTTAGAAAATCGCATACGGCCTCGCAAACATTCCTGTGGCTAAATCCCTTTTCAGTTGCTCCAAAGGAGAGGACCATCGGAAGGGATAAATTTAGAGCCAACCTACGGAGAGGTTCTTCTAACAGTCTCCTCCGTTGGTTTGTGTATAACCTGTATGCTAAGAGGAAATGGTGAAGGGATTCACTCTCGTTGCAGTGGAGGCATAGGGGAGACTGTGCCAGACCAGACCTGTGTAGATAAAAGTTCAGGGTGTGGACTCGGCATCTCAGTCTCGTAATTGATATCTCCGCCGTTCTAGAGGAGCCCCATCGATTTTTCCAAGGATACTTAAGTTGGGAAAAATCCGATGTTGCCAATCGAGAATTTTCAAACTGATCTGACATGACAAATTTTTCAAAGCGTGCCACGGTAATAAATGCTAGCGTCGGTAATATAGAAATTATAGGATAAATATGTGAGGCCACTGCGGGTGCATCTGCACATTTATTGAGGGTTAAACCTTTAGGCCCCGGTATCCACACTGAGCGAATGAGTCGTAAATGTCTTGGGGCAAGGTCGTAAAATACTTTTAAAGCATTGGACATATTAGGCGCAGCTAATGAACTACACACAGACAAGCAGTCTGAAAGAATAATAGCATCTGTTATTTCTTGAGGTAATTTTCGTAACGCTAAGAGAATTGCCAGTAATTCCGCTTGATAAATAGGCGTAAAATCGGGTAAAAGAATCGAAAAAGACCAATCCAACACTGAAGATGCAATTCCGACTCCTGCCTTCTCTTCGCGAACTGAAGCATCCGTTGCTATTACAATCTTTATGTCTAACCTTGCCAGGTGGTCTTTCAAAATGACATCTAGATATCTACTGGGAAGAGTTTTGCAATTATTAGGGAAAATATTGTCAAATTCTAATTTCATTGTTTGAATAGGTGTTTTTAGTACCCGTACTTCACGAAGGTTAACTTGTAATGTTTCCAAGAGCTTCTGTACGACGATGACTTGTGGACATTTTAATCTAGACCACTGTTGGTTAAAAAAGGACGTCGGCTCATTATTGAAAACATATTGTGACCTCCTATGTGGGGATGTGTATATTTTTAGGAAGGTAAGGACTGCTAGTATTTGGAACCTAGCACGAAGAGAAGGCAGGCGCGCTTCCTTATATTAATTGCGACAAATTTGGGGAGCCCAAGACATAACCGTAGCGCTTCGCGTTCTAGTAGTACCAGTGGTCTAATTTTGTCGGCGGGTTGCTCCAGAAAACAAGACACAGCCAAACTCCAATATTGGGCGAATATACATACAATATATCATTAGTAGCACATCACGACGTAAACCACAACGTTTATTGCTGAGTCTATGAAGCATTCCAAGCGCCTGTGCACCTTTAGCTGCCATATTTTCTATGTGTGGACTTCAATTTAGGTTTTCAGTATAAGTCACTCCTAAGTATTTAATCGATGTCACCTGCGGGATAAAGTCCTGTCTGTAAAGTACGGAAATCTGCACTTGAACACTTATAGGAAAAACTATGACTGCACTTTTCCTGATGTTTAATGATAGATTAATGTCGTCTAACCATGTGTCCAGCGCGTTCATATAAAACTGTAGGATCTGATATATTGTATGTATATCTGTAGCTGTGGCAAAAAATGCTATGTTGTCCGCGTATACATACACCTGTGCATCCTCTTGTACTAGAATTGTGTGCAATAAAATATTAAATAATAATGGCGAAAGAACCGATCCTTGGGGGCGATCTCTGGTTTGTTTATAATTTGAAGACGACATGCCAGATTGATAGCAATAGAATCCTCTATCTTTTAGAAAGGGGTAATCCATGCCACGAAGTAATTTGGTAACCCGATGTGCGTTAGCGAATTTATTATTTTAATGTGTTCCACACTGTCATAAGCCTTTGCAATATCTAAAGTTACTAAGGCGGAAACCTGTTTCTTAGAACGAGCTAGTTGTATGCTGCTTTCCAGATCAACATGGGCACACCAAATGGAGCAGCCCCGCATGAATCCAATTTGGCATGGGCTTAAAATTGCATTTTCGTCCAACCAGTTGTCTATTCTATTGTGTAGAAGTCTATCAATTAGTTTTACCAGATAAGATGTGAGTGAAATAGGCCTAATGTTATCCAAAGTAAACACAGCTCCATGCTTCTTTAATAAAGGAATTATTTTCGCGATTCTCCACTCAGGCGGAATACACGAATGTCTAATGGAGTGGTTAACTATTGCAAGTAAATCTTGAGGGTGATATTTTATGGATTATTTTCATTACCGATGCAGTTATTTCATCGGGACCTGGAGCAGAATTGGGTAATATTTTCACTACTTGTGCTATTTCCGACGCTGTAACCTCTTCAAAGTCATCGCTGTTAACAGGGCATGGCGAGTGGTAAAAGTTAGCAGCCGTGTGAAGCGGCTTTCCAGCTCTTGAGCAATATTTTCCAGAAAAGTAGGCAACTCACGTGGCGTTGAAACTATCTACTCGAGGTTTGTTGATGGTGGATTACTTTTTTAGCTTTAAGGAAGTTGAAAAGTGATTTCCTGTGGCCAGGCTTTGAATGGAACTCGGAACGTTGGCTATCATAGTTATCCTTCGCAGCGGCAACTGTTTGCTTAAAAATTGCAGCCGCGTATTTGTAATCGCTCCAGTTTCTAGGGCACTGATTATAGAGCAGTTTTCGCCACGCTGCTTTTCTTAGCCTGTAATAACGTGAACAATCAGAGTTCCACCAATGATTCAAAGGGCGTTGTTTGGAAACCTGAACTGTGAATTTAGCTTTATTTAAAGATTGTTTTATAACATCCTTAAAGTTGATAACATTTCGCTCTTTATTTACCTCGGTTCGTTTTGACAAAGCCACACGGAGTGTCTGTTCAAATGTTTTAAAATTGATGTGAGAAATGGGCTGCCTGACGATTGAAGTGACGTGACATACAAGTTCAAACAATATAAGAAAATGATCGCTATTTGTACCCGAGTTTAAAGTAGACCAAGTAGAAATACAGAGGCTAGGACTACAGAAAGTCAGATCGATTGCAGAATGAGACTTATTGCATACTGTGGGGGTTCGCTGGTTAATGCATGTTAAATTAGTTTTAGCAACAAACATCCCACAAGCGCTTTCCACTTGCATCTGTTCTGAATCCCCACGAAGTGTGATGAGAATTGAAGTCTCCTACCATTAATACGTCTTTTCTGCAAGATGAAATTACGGTATCTAAAGCACTAGAATTTTGAACACCTGACGGAACACCTGGGCCAGCTGTTCTTATTCTCTACTTCGTCTTCCTCTACCTTCCCTTAGCTGCCCACGCGCCCGAGCCCCAGCGTCTTTCTTCGTCTTGACTGTATATATATATATATATATATATATATATATATAGATATATATATATATATATATATATATATATATATATATAATATATATATATATATATACATGCGCAGACACTCCAGCTATACTTGCGGAGCCGCTGCACGGCACGGTACAGGGGTTCAGTTATAGAACAACATAGCCAAGTTTGTTGAACTGTAGATAACACAGGAGATTGTACCTGAGTGGTTGTCGAGGGTAAAACCCTTGGCAGCACTTAAAATAATTTATTTTGTGTCCCTCTCGTAGGTCTGCCACTGCTTGTATCTGTTATGCTCGTGGTTCGACGTACGCGCCTATAATCATGCAATAAAGAAATAAAAAACGGCGTGGCTCAGTGGTAGAGCACTTGGCTGGCACGCAGCGGACCCGGGCTCTAGACCCACTGTGTCCTTGGTAGTAGGTTGTTTTTTTCTTATTTAGTGCCACCCGAGTTGTGATCTCATAACAGCTAAAGCCGGCTGCTCGCGTGCTCTACACATACGTGGCCATGGCTGTACGCGGTGTGCGACATGTGCACTACTTTGTGCGGTGCTTTAATTCCGCCTGGCAGTGCCGATGCAGAGGCGCTGCAGGGGGATGAACATTCGCTCACTCGGCGAGGCGCCTCTCGTGAGTCATTCCCCACTAAAGTCACCGCTATGTTAACGATATGTTTTACGGATTCTAAGTTGATTAATGCAATAACCTGTTAGATATTTCTGTGAAATGTATTGTTCTAGGACTTTTCTCGTTTCATTTTAAGCCACATTTGAGCACTGCTAGTTGTCATAGCCCGTGTATTGAGCGCTTTACTGTGCGCGTTGTCACGCCACATGAATGGATGACAAGCCGGGGCTCCTGAAGTTCTCCGTACTAAAGAGAAAGTGAATTTTTAAAAATGAATACAATCTTTAGAGCAATCTTGTTCCTGTATAGCTTGCATGCATTTACTTTAGCCCACTTGTGTACCGCAAAGAGATCTGAGCCATAATGTGGAATTCGAGTTCAAGACCATGATATGAGAAGGCATATAAAAAAAACAGCAACATAAACAAAAATACGGTGAGACAGGATTTTGAAATTGAAATTTTATTCTACAACAAGAACACGTTACGATAAGGGCAGGTAAAAGCTGTGAGAACTGCTCTGGTTGATTTGCATAAGTACTTTTTCTTTAGTGGATCTAGATATTGTTACGTTACAAAGCCTCACATTGCAGACAATTAAGGTGGACAAGGACCACTAATAAAAGCGACATAAAAGCAAGACATTTCGACTCCCGCAATAGAGCCCATTCTTAAATGATTTTGTTTTATTTTTAATTTGCGAAAAAGGCTTCCTTGTGGAAGCCGAAACGTCTTGCGATAATCTTTTTGGCCAGATAGTTCTCCGTCCAAATCTAGACTTCAAAGCCTCACTTCCTTGACAGCGAAAGAAAAAGAAACTACATATCCATTTTGATATGGCTGAAAGAGTAGAAGGCATGCGTTCAGGTAAATTAGTGAAACTTCACTTGAACGAACTCCAAGGACCCAAGGAAAAATTCGTCAGATCAAGTTATGCGATCGTCTGTGAATGCTCCGAAGTGTGCGGGTGCATCGCTTGTTCAATCTTATTTTTCTGCCTGCACTCTTTTGCCTCAGTGTAGTGTACCAAGCTATAGCTGGTTAACCAATTACTCTGATTTGTACCTTGCTCCCTTTAACTGTAATTTTACTGGGCTTTATTTTTCGTACTTGCTTCGAAGCTGTCGATGCATCGCGAAACGATTCATTGAATTCAACTCTCAGCATTAGTGATATTTCGAACTGAACCAGAAAATGCATTAGCATTGACGAAGGCGCAAAAGTTTTAACGGGCACAATTCTAATTAATTGTACTTTCGGCGCTTTTCAGGAGAATGCCAAACGATGAGTTTGCCTAAGTGAAGCAGTGGCATGTACGAACACAGAAAAAAAATAAAAAGGGCAGAAATGGGGTTAGTGCAATAAATGAGGGATTCGAAGCGTTTTCCCCCTCCTGGCTACATCTTGCGTACGATTGAACGCTCCCGAAACTAGGGCAGCTCCGATTCGATCCAGAAACAGATTTGAAGAGCCAAATTGCGCTTTGAAAGCTTCCCTGTCTCTTCGAATCCAGTGGTCGAGAATGATCGGGCTTGTGAGCGTAGGAAATGGGAGAAGCAAATGGCAAATGCGTGAATAGCGTGAATAGGGGAGCGAAGCGTCGGAACTTTCCAACAACATAAAGAAACTTTGTGTAGTTTTGGCTGGTGCTTCGGAGGAGGGGAGATATGTAAAAACATATTTTCTTTCCCCAGGTGTGTCTCGCCTCCCTTTGCTTGACTTTTGTTTCATTTTGTCTTTTTTCCCTACAGGGGAGCGGTTTTTATTTGAATCATTAGCGCGGTTTGGCGCTCTTTGGCCCTTGTGGCAGTAAACCCTAATCATTGTCATGATAATTATCAATCAGGGCCTTTGGAGCAAATTCAAGAATGTCGTAGTTTCAAAGCTTTCATAGTACACAACCTGCCAGGACGAGGAAGTCCTCTTTTTTGGTTTGAGGAAAATTATTTTCCGCATTAGTGATGACCTTTGCAACAAGAATTTTTTCGGGCCTTTTACGATGTGCTGGCTTAGTTCTGGAGAAGGAGGCAACAAAAATGTTATTAAATGCGAAGCAGCTCTTTGACTCACGTGTGTAACGCCGTACGTACGTGCACCCGTATAAACGCTCCGCAACGCGTTTCCCTCACCGAAGGTGTTGGAGCGGTGCTAAGTAGGTCACGCCGCAGCTGCGCGTTGATGTCACGCTCCCCTCACACGCTTCCCTCGCAGGTGCGCGCTGACGTCCCCCCTCCCTCTCTCACCCGCAGCATGCTCACCGCAGCTGCCGGCTCCTCCGCCCACTCACACACACTTCTCGCTCGCTTCAATCTCTCCACTGCCCGCAACGCTCGACAGCACGCCGAGTGGAAACACTCTTTCGGCTCGCTTATCTGCGATGAAACTTACATGAAACCCAACCCGCCTCCCGTGTCTTTGCATTTCAAACAAATGTTTACTCGAGTAGACGTTACACCGAGTTTCGCCTCAAATCGTTATTCCAGCAACCGCGTAGACGCCCGTTTCAACCGGGTCAACGCCGTGTGCACCGGTGCTGCTTCGCATCCCATCAGGGTTCCCTTCAGAGAGATGACCCATAAGTTGTTTTTTGAACATAGCTTATGGTATGGAATTGTGCTATGCATGGTATGAAAAACGCACTGCCAACATAAATTAAACTCGTATACTGAAGATCACCCACGCCAGTGCGCAAACTTACCGTACTGAGCTGCCTGGGGGATCTTCAGACTCCAACTTAGCGTCTTTAGGGATGATCTCCTAATTTTCATCGAGGTGACTAAACATTACTATACATGGGAGGAAGGGTCTTCGCCATTTCTCACGTGAAAGTCTTCATAGCACAGACATCTATACCTTCCACAAGTTTCAAAGTAGGTCATACACTGCCAACTCATTCCCACTGCCAACTCGTTGAAGGCATTGATAGAAGATGCCCAGATTGTGGTGCTGCTTCTACGTTAGACCACATTCTCTGGCAATGTACTTCATTACAGAGTCCTCAACGCATTACCGAAGAGTAATAAAGCTTTGCGCTCAGGAATTCGGAACTTTTACACCAACTCTGCAGGGCCGTCCAGAGGGCCTGCGAAGCGGCGATGAGGTTGAGCCTTCCCTTCCCAACGTGGGAACGGCCCGTTACTCTATCGCCTTGAACTGTATATGAGGTGGTGCTCAGGACTTTAAGAAGCTTTGTGTCTGTCTATCATCTATCAAATGACTCAGTGGTTTTCCACCTTCTAATGCATTCACTGCTTGGGCAACTAGTTTTGGCATACGAACACGGCTAGCTTATATATTTAGATAAACGAATATTATCACTTTGGTGAGGCAGAAGTCGTGGTGTCCACCACGATGTCCGATGCAGCGCCGTTTCCCAGAAATAGATCAGAATACATTCGTACACTCACTTGATTTGCACACGGTGTAAAAATACAACGTACAAATTTACCAATCGCGGGTGCACCACATGTCAGTACTTATTCTTGCACAGACAGGAGTTCCCTTCTGAATTTTCACAAAAATGAGCAAAGTTCTGATTTTTATTTTATTTTACGAGGACGTACTTGAGAAACGATATTGTAGTGAAACTCGTTTTGGCCTAGTGTATACGACATGTAAAAGACTATGTCTACTTAGGGCAGGTAATAACCGTGGAGTCGAACCACGAAATTGAAGTAACTAGAAGAATAAGAATGGAATGGAGCACATTTGGCAAGTACTCTCAAATTATGACAGGTAGATTGCCACTATCCCTCAAGAGGAAGGTATATAACAGCTGTATCTTGCCGGTACTTAGCTACGGAGCAGACACCTGGAGACTCACAAAGAGGGTTCAGCTTAAATTGAGGACGACGCAGCGAGCAATTGAAAGAAAATGGTAGGTGTAACCTTAAGAGACAAGAAGAGAGCAGAGAGAATACTTGATTGCCACGCAAAATGCTCAGGTTTGATTTCTGCAGGGACCCTGGCATTTATTCTTTGCATTAGTCGGGTCAACGCTGCCGATGTGAGGTTTTTTTCTTAACGCTTACGTGTTAAAATTACCCATGTGTTTCTCGCCGTTCCTGGGTAGATACTAAGTGTCAATGACCTGTGACACATATTAGCATACCAGTGGCATATACTCACCTCCGGGTATGTGCCATTGTCTGGAGAAAAGTGTTTGAAGACGTACGCGACGAGATTGTGACATCATTCATATCTTGACCAGCGCGTCATATTCGTGAAAACATCTTACCCTGCCATACTAATTTTAGTTCACGCCAAGTTAATAAGGTGATCACGAGAGCACCCTGATGTAAGCGGCTAGATAGATAGATAGATACATAGATACGCAGAGATAGACTCCATAAGTGCTTGCAGTGCGCAAAGAAATGCTACGCATTTAGAAACAGTGAGGTTTGCGCTTGTCCATGCATTTCCCCTTGTGAACGTGTCTTTACATCGAGCAGCATTTTAAATTCAAGGATTCAGAACGACTATGCATGTGCAGTACGAGTACGGCAGAGCATCACGCATGTTGCGGGGCATGTGAGTCGAAATTGAGTGAAATAAATATTCTGGGTAGAAGCAGGGACAAGATGACTAGGGAGTTGCTAGAAGCGTACCATATGAAGAAGAAAGGAGGTTTGTGCGTCAGCGACACGTCGGGTATGCTTTTCAAGGCAGAAACCTAATATCTCGATGGTAATTTGTGACGCGAAAACGTGTTCTACAATGCATTTGAGTGTGCGCGTATGTGCGTTTTTCTGAATATGTTTGCGGGTGAACGGACCACCCTCAAATAAAGTTAGATGAGAATAGCGTCCGTCCTGCCTCCTGTTCTTGTGAATGTTTTGTCATTTGCGTTTGAATTTCTCGTTAGCTATGCACCATCTCACCGATTTTCAAGCTTTGTTAAAAGCGCAGTATGCCAGTTGGCGATTACGCACATTGTAGACAGCGTACTAAAAAGAAAAAAAAGGTTAGAACAAAGTCGGTTTGCAGTGACTGTTAATAGCGCTTTCCACCCTCGCGGTATCGCTGCGTCCTGCGTGAAAGCGTTCCGCGATAGCAGTGCCCCCACGCCGGCCGTGAGGCGAAGCGCAGTCTCTCCTCCTGCACACACAGCGTCAGATTGCTCTGGCAAAACCAGCTTACGTACATCTGGGGAGCTCCTTGCGGGAGGCATCGCGGCCCTTTATGACCGGCGCTTTTACGAGCCTGCACTCGGGCACAATCTGACGCCCAACGCAGCTTCGTTGCTGTTTTGCCGCATGTTGCTCCGAAGCCAACTGATGCAAGCCGGCATCTCGTTCGTTCTCTCAACCGCGTAGAAATTCACCTGCTATGTTGTTGTTTCGTCTTCAGATCGTGGCCACAACGGCAGGATCTCTATGCGGGGCGCAGAATACCTTGTTTTTCCTGCCAGCGTAATGTGCCGGGGAGCGATGGTCTCGAATAAACGCGCCGCTGTGTACATCGCGCGAGGAACGAATCCCCGTCTTTATGGGCGGCTCCGTGAAGCACGAAGTGATTGGAGAAGCAGCCGTTCGCGGAGCGTGCACTGGACAAGATATCAAAGGTACACAGAAGCCGTGTTTGTACAGTTGTGTTGCTTCTGCAAAGAGAGGTCCGAGATGGTTCCTCGTATTGGGCTGGAATAGACGACGCCGAAAGAAGGGTGTTTCCCTTCTGCGTCGTCTATTTTAAGTTTTCACGAGAATGCGATTCCAACCAGCCCGCCTAGACGTTCCTTCCCACAAAAAGCCAGACGTGACTAACCTCAATGAATGTGGCAGTTCAGGTTCACTGGGAACATTGAACGCCATAAGCAAACAAATGAAATAGCGCTTGTAGTTCTCTTTCCAAGACCTCTATAAAACGTCACACGGTAACATACCTTAATCATGTTGTATTGGTCAAGTTTCTTTAAATTCGTTTGCAATAGACAACTTCTCTTTCTCGAGCTGCGAGACTAGAGCTTCTCGTTGTCTTCACAAGGTACCTTCACATTGCTTCAGCAGCTTGAATTGTAGGCCTGCAACGTGGCTCGGCTCTTTGACTGCGTTTTCCTTCCTTTGATTGATAGATATGTGGGGTTTAACGCCCCAAAACCACCGAATGATTATCAGAGACACCGTAGTGGAGAGCTCCGGAAATTTCGACCACCTGGGGTTCTTTAACGTGCACCCAAATCTGAGCCCACGGGTCTACAACATTTCCGCCTCCATTGAAAATGAGCCACCGCAGCCGGGATTCGATCCCGTGACCTGTGGGTCAGCAGCCGAGTACCTTAGCCACTACACCACCGTGGCGGGGCGCGTTTTCCTTCCTTTGACGAAAGGAGGATCACAATACTTTCATTGAAAATCAATGAAACAGGTTCTTTCGATTAAGGAAGCTTTTGACGCTTCGAGTCGGCCGGGAGTCCCGGCTGCCGCCCAGTGATCCAGACTGGCTCGTCTAAGTCGGAGCTGACCAGTATGGCCTCTCACTGCTGTGTTGGGGTGATTTCGCAAGTTCTGTAGGCTACAATAGATACATATACTGGGAAAGGCCCAATGTATATGATTGAGGTCAGGCCAGGGGCCTCCGCACTGCTTGAACTGAGGTGTTAATATGGTATAGGAGGGATGTAGGAGTATACAGAACCAGATTTGGCGAGAGTCTCGTTTCATTTGACCAGGACTGATCTGTTCTTCGCGTTACATGGCGTTTTCAATTTATTTCACCGGTGAAGATGTCGTGACTTTCATGTCCAGCGCCATCATGACGCTGATCAACAACGGGCCACAGAAACTGGCTAAAACCCACTACTCAGTTCTCTAAAAAATTGAAGAGTTAAAATTGCTGTCACCCACGGATTGGAAATGGGCATATGCCACAGAAATTGAGTAAATACTCACCATTGATTCAGTAAAAAATGAAGAAGAAAACTCGTCATGAAACGAGCCACTGTGCGTCCTATGTGCGTTCAAAACGGGACAGAGCAGATACACAACACGCACACACAGCGTTATGTGTCTCTCGTTCGGTTATGGACGCTATGGACAACAAACAAGCCCACCGTGCAGCAGCCACTGTGCGGCTTATCTGAAAACTTCCATCATCATTCACGCGTATGGACTGAATTCCACTACTCAGCAATAGAAATGAAGGCAACAGCTGAAGCTTGTTAGTAAATCTGTGGGTAAGGGTGGTAAGTCCGGATGCAATGTAACTATACACTACCGCCTCGAAGCTTAACAAAGATTGTTTAATAAAGAGCAGTAATACGACATATCTAAAAGACTTACAAAGCATACACTTGCGACAGCCGGACGAAAAGAAGGCCTGCTTCATTGTTTCATCAGTGTCCACGAAATGTAGCTAGTCGTATCTTATCGAAATTCTTAAAGTGCTCGTCCTGCTTATGCAACATGAAGAATAATTACCACTCGTGTTGACTCTTCCAAAATTTGTTGCTGATTCCGGGAGCAGTGATAAGTGATTGCCATACCAGTATGAATTCCTGCGTCCCCAGCAGTTCTCTGACACGAGGAGTTTTCAGCTGATCTGGCTGTTTTCTCAGGTCGGCATTAGCGCGCCGGATTAGAAAATCAGAGAATGCAAGCGCGCAGTGCTCATCCTGTGATGCTATAGTCGCATTCGAAAGCATGAAAATCACCACTGAGGAATATAAACGACGACGGCTCCTTTCCGACTCGTTGACAGCTCTTGTGGTCATTATGGCATCGAAGTGGTATCTGAAAAGAGTGACATCTGGAACATTGCACATTAGCAACAGCTGATCGAAGCGACAACGCTGTAAGGCGCGCACCGGCCATGCCTTATATAGCTATAATGCTGGCTGTAATGTGCTTACGCGACAGACGGGCACAATATCGCATTATACTTCTTGTGATCACTTATACACGCACTTTTTTTTATGTCTTGTCTTGCCTACTGGGAAGTGAGTGTATGTTACAAGTTAATGTGCAATGTGATCCCCCTTTGATTTACCCAGCTGCTTTTCCACGCGATAGACGTTGGTGATAGAGTGATTGCAGTTACTGGGTGTTCAATGCAAATGTGAAGAAAGAAAAGTAGCAGAATAATAATAAGACTTTCTTTCCTTCGTTTTTAGCGAGGATCTCGTTCTAGCATTCCTTCCGGGACTATATGTGGGGGATTATTGGTCAGCTGTCAGTGTGTAAGAAGATCACGTGCTGCGTGACGCCAACATGCAGAACAAGAGTGTTTTAACACTCGCCGTCATGGCTACCAGTGGCACTGACTCCCATGTTTAAATACAGCTATAGTGGACGGAGGAATGACTGACGCTGCAATTCATTTGGTAGGGCATCGGACGCGTCATTCGGAAGTCTCGGTTTCGGTCCCTGCCAGCGACAAGTTATCTTTTCGTCCGCATTTTTTTCTTCACATTTGCATTGCATTTACTACCAACACATATAAATTCCTTGGCATCATTGCCTGTTCTCACGGACATTGCACCTAACAAGCAAAATTCGGTCTTAAATTTCCGCCTTTTTTTTATGTCCAGCTCTGGTGGTGCACGATCTGTCTTCGTACCGGCGTGTTCTTTATTCGCGTCTCTTTCTGCTTATTCGTTTAGCTGCGAGGTTTTAAGCGTCAAGAGACGTCTGCCGACGAGGGTGCGCCGTGGCCGCTACTTTATGGAGATGCCGAAGCTGCGGAGTTTAGCTTGGCCCAGGCTTGGCCACACCCGAAGAGCCGTCTGTCTTTCCTATGACTCATGCGCCTCGAGGTCGCGACCTCGAACAATGCGGCGTTTCCTTCTCTTTTGCCTATAGGCCGGCTAAAAACAATTCCCACTCGACGACGTACGTATAGGAAAACTTATTGTTGGCAAGTTAGTGCCTGCTACAAGAAAACTAGACGACGCTAATCACAGGGGAAGAAAATTCGAACAGACGCTCTTTCCTTTCGCCTCTTCTCGGTGGTTTGCGTCATCTAATTTTCTTGTAGCCTATGTTTACTTGTGAAAATATTAGCACCTGCATAAGTGGTACATATTGTCGAGTTTTGCCTGTATAGTCTCACGATCACTCGCCAGCGCTCACTTACCTCAAGTTCACTATGTGCTGGGACACTTGGTTTTCGTTCAATGTATTCGAATTAGGAGAGGCTCTCTAGAGAACACTGGGAGTTTATGGGGAATGTGCCAAACTTACTGACGTGGTAATAGAACTGGTGGCCTATCATAACCAACATTTGCCTAACGTTTTGCTATACTGCTGAACAATAATGTTTGGTGTTGAGCATCGAGGTAATTATAGAAGTAATGAAAAGCAAAGTTAAAGCATATCCTTCGCGTTTGCCGCCAAACTTACTTTGAATATTCGAACATTAACAACCCTCCGCAAAACACACAGCGTCAAGTGAAGATCGACGTCGTTTACGACGGCATTTTATATCGTAAGTCATTATAATGCTTGACTTTTATGATGAATGTGGGCGGCAATGGACCGTCAGAGAAGTTTTGGCGCTATAATGTTTCTATCATATTAAAGTCTGCGCACTGTGTAGATACCTTCTCTCTGTTTAATCGCCTCACTAATTAGTGGCCCTGGCGCACCGCTAATGCGGCCTCCTAATGCGAGTTCATCATTTTGTTGTGCCTCTCCGGGTATTCGTCCGCGCGTTCCGTCCTGGAGCGCCATCTTGCTACCTTGTTTCCTGACGAAACTTCTCCCGATGCTTCTCTTCTCGAGGCATTCAGGCTTCACGCTCCCCTGATCGTTCGTTACGGTCTCGGCACTCGCGCTAACGAGCTTCTTGCCTCTGCGAGTCGACGCAGCCGGGCGCGTCGTATGAATGAAACCGAGCAGTGTAATTACAGACGACGTTGCTCTTTAGCTGTGCGGCGTGCCTTAGGATTTCCTTAATGATGGCGATCCGCTACAAGTTACGTTTGCTGTCTAGGAGGCGGTGCGCGTAATGTGGCTGCGTTAAAGAGGGGTACACGTTGCCAGAAGAAACGCAATTAACTTCTCCTTATTGTCACGTTCGAATGCAAAAAAAAATTGAGAGAAAGAAGACCAAATTGCAAAGGCGAGAAAGGCACGATTATGGGGAAGATTCGGGTATGACCTTTAGCAGCGATCACAACACCGGAAGAAGCTTCCGGCTTCGCGACCGGTCTGCAAACCTTTATAGGATGTTCGTCGGATTAATATTATACTCACAGTAATTGATACGCTAGGATGTACGCGGGAGGTCTTCCTAGATACCTGTCTTGTTGGGAAACTTATAGAATAAGCAGTTAGCATACGAAACACTTGTACCACATGTAGAATAATGAATGCGTGCGCACGCAAACCCCCCCCCCCCCCCGCCCACCCTCTTACAGACACACACACACACACACACACGAAATGCCATCTTTCATGTGGCATGGCAATATTTGCGTATGGCAATATTATACTAGCGCGTCACGAGTTTCGACGCATCAGTCTTGTGCACTCGTTGCCATTCCCTTCGAGAATTTCACCACTCGCGGACTCAAGACATCCTTATGCCGCAGTGTGGACGTGAACGGATTTCTTCTTCCCGGTCCTTCTGCCGCATCTATATGCTCACTACCACGTTCAAACAATAGTGCAAAAAAAGAGGACGTCTTCATTCGGGTTCTCGTCTTATACTACTTCTCTTTTCTTTCAATATGCGCGTTCGCCTTAGCGTGTAAGCGAATTGTTTGTACTGAGCACGGATAACACATTCCAGCCTTCACCTGAAATGGCTCCCCACAGGACGCCTGCCATTCCGCGCACGTGCGAGCACACACTTTCCTTCGTGAATTATTTGCCTGGAAGGCATGACTCTGAATTCAAATCGACTCTTTGAAAGCTGTACTCTCGAGGTGTTTGAGGGATATCCGAACATGCCCGAGGGAATGACCAAGGCGTTGCCGTTTAGCAAATAAAGTAGTGAAGCTATGTCCAGTGTGTGTGCTGTGAGACTGAATTGTCTGCGCATTAAAGGCAGAATTGTAATTGATCAGCGTGCAGACAGTGAAAAATGTAGGGGTGAGTGGAACCTAGAGGACATGGGAATTCTCGTGTAGCCGATTTCTTTCTTTCTCTTAATGCGAAACATTTCTTGGCGAACTTCGGTGATCTTGAGCGTATCTATTCTATCTATCTATCTATCTATCGATATAGTCTATCTATCTATCTATCATCTAGATCGATCTAGCGAGCTAGCTAGCGAGCTATCTATCTAGCTAGCTAGCTATCGATCTAGCGAGCGAGCGAGCGAGCGAGCGAGCTAGCGATCTAGCTAGGAGCTATCTAGCGAGCGAGCGATCGAGCGATCGAGCGATCGAGCTAGCGATCTATCGATCGAGTAGCGAGCTAGCGAGCGAGCGAGCTATCTAGCGAGCTAGCTTCTTCTTCGAGCTAGCTATCTATCGAGCTATCTAGCGATCTACCTTCTACCTAGCTAGCTATCTATCTACTATCTAGCAATCTATCTATCTATCGATCGATCGAGCTATCTATCTAGCGATCTAGCTACCTATCTATCTAGCTATCTATCTATCTATCTATCGATCTATCATCTATCTATCTATCTATCTATCTATCTATCTTCTATCTATCTATCGATCTATCTATCGATCTATCTATCTATCTATCTATCTATCTATCTATCTATCTATCTATCTATCTATTATCTATCTATCATCTATCTTGTATCTATGTATCTATCTATCAGAAAAGATAGATAGATAGATAGTGCATAGATAGATAGATAGATAGATAGATAGATTGATTAGATAGATAGATAGATAGATAGATAGATAGATAGATATTGTGCTATCTATGCCAAAATTTGGTATTACGTCCCATGAATGGATGACGAAGGTATGTGATTGGTGCAAACATGATAATCATGAGATTCGTGGCATATAAGAACATTAATACACGCCACACTCAAGGCGCCAAACACACTTCGACGTGAGCTGGCGCACGTGCATGCCGGCGTTTGTTTTATCGCGTCACGCCGGCGATGCCACGCCAGGCGCCCGATATCCCCTAGTAGAGATCTGTGGATCTGCCCACTGACCTTCATTGTGGATCTGCATGTCATATACTCGCAGGCGCGCCGCGCTGCGGTGCTTTGGCGCACGGCGTCCCTCCGTCACGAAGAGAGGCAGACGCGGTGCTGTTTAAGTAACGTCGACGGCGCGAAATGCAGCATGTCGCATTTCGCGCCGGTTGCCACCGGGCCGCGCCTGGCGTCACACTATAGAGTGCTCGCGTTTTGCTAGCGTGGCGTCGCTGCGCCCAGCCTGCGCGTGCGTCAACGTATACTGGAGTATATTGCACCCTTCATGGCGTGCTCGCCGCCGTTGTGCTAGTTCCACATGTACCAAATTTGGCATCACGGGAAGTGAATAGACGACGAAGGTAAATGAGACGCCCAAACCCGATAATCATAATATGTGTTTCATGTAAAACATAACTACATGCTACGCTCATAGCGTTCTCGCCGCCGTTTCACTAGTTCCACATATAACAAATTTGGTATTACGTGACCTGAATGGACGACTAATGTAAATGACACAACCAAATATGACAATCATAATATGATTTTTATGTAAAAAATCACTACAAGCTACACTCATAGCACGCTCGCGGCCGTTTCGCTAGCTCCATATGTAGCAAAGTTGGGTATCAGGGACCGTGATAGATGACGAAGGTAAATTGACACGTCCAAATATGATAATCATGACATGAAAGGTCATGTACGGCATAATTTACCTTCACCTCCTAAAGTGACCTATCACCCTTTCTCCTTCGTGCTTCGCATATCATCGATTCCCACTGTACTTGGGATCTGCAAAGTCCTTCTTCCTTCTTCTTGGACTTCTTCTTCTTCCTCTTACTTCCTCATTCCTTCCTTTTGTCATATATGTCTCTTCATTCTCTTTTATTATGTCTTCTCTTTTTTACTTCGCTGCTCTTTCTTTTCTCTTTTTCTTTTCTTTTCTTTCTTTCTTTCTTTCTCCTTTTTTTCTCTTTAGTACTCTTTCTTTTTCTTTCTTCCATTTTTTCCTACTTTCGTTTCTTCCTTTTTTCTTTCGTTTCTTCTTTCTTTCGTTTCTTTCTTTCTTTCTTTCTTCAGACGTTTCACGTTTGCCACAGAAAGTGGACATCATTTCTATTTCCGCCACGAAGCCCCTGCCACATGTCCAAAATATCTCATTTTGACAATTTGCTGCAAGGATGACAATGTTCCACCATGTTTGAGGTTCTCACGCACATCGACAATAAACGGGCTTTTTTTTTCGCTGTAACGCCATAAATCCACGTTGAGCTTGCTGCTTGACAATGCTGAGCGAGGCACCTATTTATTTCTCTAGTTTTGCGCTTATTCTTCATACAAGTCTGCTCCCGGCTTTCGTTCCCAATACGCTTAAACAGGCAATGCCCTCTGACGCCCTGCGTCCACCGCGGACCAGGTGATTTTCCGCAATGTTTCTCACCGTTATGCTTTTCGAAAACGAGAGAAATGGAAGGAAGAAAAATCAACGCACAGAAAAGAAACCGGGGAAGTTGTTCTGCTACATACGCGTCCTCATGGCTCGGTGCTGCGGACTTGGCCAATTACTTTTCCTTCCCGATGCTTCTCGCACTTCCACACCCGGAATGACCTGCGCCAGGCAACCCGCAATCACCATTTATCTCTACCACCGCCGATGGTCCGAGTTGGCCAGACGCCGATTCTTCGCAGCCGAGGCAGCTGGGTGCGTTCACACTGGACGCCTCGGCTGCTTCGTAGTGAAGCGGCATTGCGTGACCCGAGGGTCCGGGCTGAGTGCGTGTATCGGAGAGCTGCAAATCTGCCCCGACCACGCACCCGCTGCAATTCCAAACTTTGTACATTCCTGCCGACAACTTTTCTTCGGGCAACTTCCTTGCATTATTGACGACAATGCATCTCCTCTCCTCGCTGTTCACTGAGGAAAGATTCACGATAAGCTGCCCAGCTGTCGTATGCGCTTTGCTGCTGACCGGTATGTTTGCTGACGTGCCTTCGCAGTGTTTCATTTTTATCAACTGGGTGCCAAGCCACTCGACAGAAACTATCAATTCATGGGGTTTAATGTCACAAAACCACGATATCATTAAGGTCCTGACATAAATATTGTGCTTTCGAAGTTGGAATTCTTTGTCGGAAAACGTTACTTTTTCGTCACGTACAGCAATCAGTAACATCGCTGCCACAGTGAGAGGTACTGCTCGACGTAACTCTAAGAGGTGAGTTCTTTAAAAAAATATTACTAAGCGATGCCTTATATTTTGGAAATTTTCTGCAACGTACTTAGTGCTTGTAGTTTTCTTATGCTGTACATGGTGATTAGTTTTAATATGGTGGCTGTATTTTTTTTTCTGGGAAATTTTTTCTAACATCTATGGTGAGAAAGACGCCCTACAAACAGGTGAAAATTCTCTAAAGAGCATATTGACCGTGTTAGAACTCAGAAGAAGTGGGCAGATGTGATGCTATTATCACGCTGACGTATTCGGAGCTGGTAACAGGAGTCAACGACGATAAATAATCCAACAATTGTTTTAAACTTTTCCTGTAGATACTACATCGGACTAACCAGGCGCTGTCTTAATGGCAGACTGCAAGAGCCCCGGGAGGCAGTTGATGCACAGGCAGTGGAGGACAACATTTGGCGCACCATTGCGCCGCGTCTGTGCTCCGGAATTTACTGCTACATCTGTGCTTCGAAAAGGCAAGGAGCTGGTGACGCGAGAAATAGTAGAAGCGTTTGCTATCAGCGCGAATATTCGGTTGCTCTGCCACACTTGAATGCACATCTGGCACATGCAAAGTGACGTATGAGAAGAAGAGAGCTCGTTGGAGTGTGTTGTTGCGTGCCAGTTCAACAGGTTTTGCGTGTTTTCTTGCGGCAAATTCAGCTGATGTGTAGCGCTCCTCCTGTTTACTTCAGTCTCTTGCACAACTGAAATGAATGGCACTGATTTCAGCCAACCAGCCCGCATAACTGCCTTGGCTGCTATTGCAGAGGAGATGCGCGCGCGTAGACTGACATGACAGAAAGATGTGGAAACAGTGATTGGTCTTTAAGCTTGCTTGTTATTGTATCTCAAATAATAACTAATTTGGCTGCTAAATGAGCCAGTATATAAGCACTGAATAGCTAGAGAGTGGCCATGGAGCCACTTCAGAGGGATAGAGAATAAATTAAAAATTTCATCCCCAGATGGGGTAAATTAGTCAGTTCAGCGCAACGTAGGTACCAATGACAACCCTTTTTGTGGCAAACTTGGCCCTTTAACATAAAAATTGAAAGCAGCAGTGCTCTCAGGAAGAGGGGAGGGTGTCACAAACCGAGCGCTCAAAAAGGACGCGCGTCCTTCTCCCCTCGGAAGCGTGGGTTCGCCGACGAACCTCCTCTCATCGGCGCCCGAGCAAGCCCTCGAATGTTCTAGATGGAAAGGGGCGGGGTGATGCCGGGTTGCGTCATCCGCCGCGGACGGCCTTCGAACCGTCTCGCCCTCTCCCCAGCCTTCGCTGCGTATCGCGCCGACGAAATGAGGAGAACTTTCTGGAATCTCGCGCGGAAGGTATTTAATCGAGCAGCCGAGTGGGAGATCAGGAGAAGACGGAAGTTAGCGCCAGAGCGCGTAGGGTATTCCGCCGTGTAGTCGGCGAAGGTTTTGTCCGTAGTGACAAAGCAGGAGAAGATGATTTCCACCTGTGGGGTGACGACTCGAGCTACAGGCAAGAGTGTGTGTTTACCGCTATAGAGCGAAGACGCGTGGCAACAGCTGCGTGTGTGAAGCCGACGTGTTTCCGGCGAAGAAGTTTGAAGCTTGGAGAGTGGCCAATTGAAGACGCGAGGTTTCCTGGAAGAGAAACTTCGGGGGCAGCGGAACGACAACAGCGCTGGACTTTAAGTGAGTGATTCTCGGAAGAGTATCATTCAGACTTTTGTTTCAAGAACTTTGGACTGAATAAGTTTGTAACTCTTTGGTCTTTAAGTGTCTTGGTTGTTCAATGCATGCGACTGCATTGTAGTGCGTATTGTTGTCTGTGTCCGTTGTTTCGAGTGTGGCTGATTGTACTGTGTAGTACGTTGTTTGATTGGCGACATATTTTATTCAACTATTGTGGAGTGTGCATGCTTGTGTATTGTTTTGATCTGCCATTATTAAGAATATAATTTTGTTTTGTTTATCAACTCTCGGCTCTGACTTGTTCTTTGGGCCACAGCCGGCGCCCGCTGGCGCGCCAAAAAGGACCACTTCTAAATTGTCCACGCTTTCGTGGTGCGGTTCGGGGGACCGATACTTCGGCTCTTGGAATTAGCCCGGCGATCGCCTCCCGAATCAACGGGACCTGTGACAGAGGGAAGATCCCTATACTTCCAACGGGATGCACTCAGGCATGCTGAACCCGCCATGGTCGTCTCGTGGCTAAGGCACTCGGCTGCTAACCCGCAGGTAGCGGGTTCGAATCCCGGCCGCGGCGGCTGCATTTTCGATGGAGGCGGAAATTTCCGGAGCACTTCACTGCGAAAAAGATATGACGAAGGTATACCTTTTTGAAGGGCTCCGGAAATTTTGACCACCTGGGGTTCTTTAGCGTGCACCCAAATCTGAGCACACAGGCCTGCAGCATTTCCACCTCCATCAGAAATGTAGCCGCCGAAACCGGGATTCGATCCCACGACCTGCGGGTCGCCAGCCGAGTACCTTAGCCACTAGGCCACCGTGGTGGGGCCACAAGCAAATTTTATTGCAAATGGTGGCTTAAAGCGATGAGGAAACGTTGAGCCGAGAAAGCCACTGGAGCCAGTGTTTCGACAATGTTTCATCGGGGCAGCAGCATTGCCCTGACGAAACAAAAGTTGAACTTTTCAAAACAGTGACATTTCATTTTCTACGATTTCCCAAAGCATCGTTAGGTGTATTTTAATAATAGAAGTAATGACGCACAGAGTTTAAACTGTCCACATGCAAATAAGAAGGATCCTATAATTATTTCACAAATTTGAACTACAAGAGATGGTCCAACCTCCTAACTCCACGCATCGTGGAGTTCCGCATGGTGGCGTCTTGGGTCCAATACTTTTCTACCACGTTCTCATTGGTCTTGTGGAATGACTACCGAGTGTGGTCAAGTTATCTATGTACGCTGACGACATCTGCGTCTGGGCTTATGGCATGACAAGACTTCAGGTACGCGCACGACTTCAGAAAGCTGCGACGTTGGTATCAGTGTACCTCAATGAACAGGGTCTGAAGATCTCGTCAGCGCAATGCGCATTGATTGCTTTTACTCTAAAGCCAATGAGACCATACGCTATATCTATCGTCGGCCAAGACATATATACCATATGTCAGGACGCACATATATCTAGGCGTATTCATTGATAGAGACCTTTGTTGGGGCCCACATGTGGTCCACTTGAAGAAGAGGCTGACAGACATTGTTAACTTATTCAAGTATCCTGGAGGAAAAACCTGGGGGACTTCAGTAGAGGCAATGATGCAATTGTACAAGACGCTTTTTCTCGGCTATTTGCGATACAGCTTGCCTGTGTTGACCAGTACCTGCCGAACCAGCATTTGAACTCTCGGAAGCATCCATCCTATGGTTCTGCGAGTTTGTCTAGGGCTACTGCGATGTTCGTCAACAGCTGAGACAATTGTGATCACAAATGACTATACCCGCTCAAGACGCATATTCTAATGGAAGTGATCAGAGCACACGTGAGGCATCTTACTCGCGCCCCTGCCCATCATCTAGCCTCACTGCCAGAAGACCGACCTCGTGCCTCATTTTGCAAGACAGTCTTGACATATCGTACACGCATACCCATGGGGTATACTACTCCGTCCAGAATTGCAACTACCCTATGGTGTATGACTCATCCACATGTTAAAGTCATGGTTTCAGGCATACAGTCAAAAGATCGGCTGTCACCTCCAGCGCTAAAGCAGCTCTTTCTTCTCTTGTTGTATGATAAGTACAGTGAGCATAACCATTTATATGCTGACGCTTCTACTAAAGTAGATGGGTGTGCAGGGTTGGTGATCTTTTCTGCAACAGCGACAACGACGAAGATTCGGTTATCTCACCAGACGTCATTGATAGCTGTGGAACTTGCTGCTCTACGTAGCGCAGTTAAAGTCATTAAACACCAAGAAGCCAAGAAATGTGGCGTGTTCACGGAATATAAACCAGCACTACAGTGTTCGGTGTTTTCCTTACGCCGGGGACCCCATGAACAACTGGTGTTGGAAATTAGAGAGTTACTTCACCATCTCTTCGACGAAAGACCCGAAATCACGTTTCAGTGGCTTCCAAGTCACTGCGGCATATTGAGCAACGAACATGCCGATGCAGTGGCTCGATCAGCACACGAAGATGGTGAAGAAGAATTCATTCCATTTTCAAGGATTGATGCTGCAATAAAAATCTGAAAAATCGACAATGAAGAAGTAAAATCCCCGTGGAAGGCTGAGTGTTTACGGCACACGCGACTGCATAGGCTGGACACATCTCGTCGACTTCGGCCTCCGTCCGGACTATCTCGACTTGAAACAACGGTGCTTTGCCGACTGTGACTTGGCGTCGCTTTCACCAAAGTTTTCAGCTTCTGAATCGTTTGCTGCTTGCGACCGTTGCGGCAGTGATGAAACGACAGAGCACGTTCTTTGTCACTGCCCTCGTTACAACGTGCAAAGACGGCAGCTAGCTGCTGCGTTAGCTCGCCTTCACAACAATCAACGCTTGAAAGGTGACATGATCTGTCTTTGCACAGAAAATCAGTGAAGGCCTTGTTGAACTTTTTGCGTGATAGTGGCCTATTGAATAGGCTATAGCACCCCAGCTCACTTTTTTTCTTCACTCTTTCGCGCGTCTATTTCGCTCTTCGCTTTCTTTCCCATCTTTATTTTCCCGTTTTCCCTTTCCTTAGTGCAGGGTAGCAAACAGGATGCTCCAATTTCCGGTTAACGTCCCTACCTTTCCCTCATTTTATTCTCTCTCTCGTTCTTAAACTACAAGCCAAAAGTAAAATATTAACAGACAGTGTAGTAGAACAAACACACATTCAAGCCTTTCATTAAGCTTGTTTCGCCAGCCGCCAGTATACGCTGTTTTAATGACGAATCGGTCTAGCGGCACTGCGCTTCTGTCGGTTCAGTCAGGCTTGCAGAGATGTGGCTTTACTCATGTACTTACTTTAGCCAAATGAATACCTGCTCAAATAATGAACCCAAACACTTATGCTCACCCATTGTCATTAGAAAACTTGAGAAACTTTCGTGGCACTTGAAAACGCTGGGTTAACACACGACAGAGTCGCACAAAGGATTGCCCCAACTTGGCCATCTTCGTCTAATGCACGGTTGCCCCTTAATCCCGGCTGCGGCGGCTGCATTTCCGATACAGGCGGAAATGCAGCTCTAACAAATCTAAATGCATGTCAATAACCCGGCGATCTATTTCTCCCCCCTGTACCTACAGAATTAACGCCGTTCCCCTCCAGCATGTCTCTTCATATAAGTACCTCGGCGTTTACATTACCAACAATCTATCTTGGCACACGCATGTTACCTACATCTGTAATAACGCTAACCGAACGCTAGGATACTTACGCCGCAACTTTTCTCGCGCTCCGCTGTCCCTCAAAATTCTATTATACCGATCACTGATTCGCCCAAAGCTTGAGTACGCGTCCGCTATATGGGATCCCGTGCAGCAAAATTTAATCAACGCGTTAGAATCTGTTCAGAACCGCTCAGTTCGGTTCATTTGTTCTAATTATTCCCGTACTGCTAGCATATCAGAAATGAAATCTAACCTTGACCTGCCCAATTTAACTGTCCGGAGGAAACTGGCGCGGCTGCATTTTTTTCATAAGATATTTTTTCACAATCCATCAATGAAGCGAGACCTCATTTCACAACCGTCATACCACTCATCGCGCATTGATCACCAGCATAAGGTTGCCATTCCGTTTTGCCGCACCAAATTCGTTTCAGCAGCCTTCTTACCGAAAACAGCCGCCGATTGGAACCACCTTCCCTCTTCCGTTGTAACAATAACAGACCCTTTGTTATTCAAGACTGCAATTTCTCAGCAATGCTTGTAACTATACGCAGTTTCCATTATCTATCTTTGTCTTGTATGTGCTTGAATTCTTACTTATACATTTTTAGTTGACTTATGTTGCCTTCCTGATTTGCGCATCTGACACTTGTTTCTTTATTTTGTCTTTTTTTTCTTGTGTGTTATAAATGTTGTACCCACCCCCTCTGTAATGCCCTACGGGCCCTGAGGGTATTCTAATAAATAAATAAATAAATAAATAAAATGTTGCAGGCCCGTGCGCTCAAATTTGGGTGCGCGTTAAAGATCTCCAGGTGGTCGAAATTTCCGGAGCTCTCCACTATACGGCGTATCTCTTAATCATATGGTGGTGTTGGTACGTTAAACCCCACATATCAATCAATTTTGATTTACAATAAAATAATATGGCTTCACCGGCTGTATACTACCAATAAAAATACATTTTTGAAATACACTCTCGATTTAGAGTGCAGAAGGCTGTAAAAATTATCTGCAAGGTTCGCTCATGTTTTCATTATAGCAACGCAAAGGTGGCGACGTGGTTCTCATTCGTTACGTTGTTTCCAAGATAATGCAAATGCAGCCACAAGTCAAGCTGAGCCAAGTAATAGGGCTCTTGAGGAATACTCGATTACGGCATATGCCGAAAGAAAACGATATGATTCTGACCGTCAGACGCAGCAACGGTGACTTCGGGTCAACTTGATTTAAAGGCGCACTTGAAGTTTCTACAGTGCACATTGCGTTTCCATCGCTACATGACACCGTAGGTGTTTCAGTTAGCGTGAATGCCTTCTGCTGTACTAAAAGACCAGCACTTGGCAGGCAGCGCGTTTTGTTTTAGCGGTAGCACTGAGACGCGCGCTAACGCTAACGTAAGCGTCTTTTGTTATACAAAAACTTTGTAATATGGTCACGTAAAGCGCATGCGCGGTTCTTGAGTCCCACACACAGGCGCCAACTGAAGCTGATAAGCCCCCCAAAAAATCACGGCGCTTGAAGTAAAAATTAACAATTAAATAAACAATAAACCACGACTGCATGCTGATAGCGTTCGTGTCAGACAGCACTTTGCCTATAAAGAAAAACAGCTGGGCGAATGTTCCAGTGATGAAGCCGTTTGCGCTTGCGCGAGCAAGTGGCATGGTCGCATATAAGGCGAAGCTGCCGGGTTATCTTGTAATGACAGTTACACTGTATGTCGTGTGGCTTTGCCCCGCTGTCAGTACTTCGCGGCTTTCGGCTGATGCACTTGGACGACCGACTCGCCGATCGAGCAGCTGCGTATCCGCCTGCCCCGGTGTCGACGATGCTTTAAGTGAAGGCGAGTTACGTGTTTATATATTTTCTCGAAATCATTCGTGTTTTGCAGCAAGTATCAATGGAATTTCATATGTTCAGAGTTCAGTGATTACATTGAAATTAGATATTAGCACAAAACGCCTTCAGGAGAAATAACATATCCTCGGGTTTTACGGGCCATAACCATGGTATGAATACGAGAGACCTGCTTCAGCACTAACGGTGAACAGGCCAAGAAAATAACACCAGGTAGTTACTCTCGCATAGAAAGAAAACTGAGGATAATGAACGCAGTGCTTTAAAATACAAAGCAGTTTTTTGCATTAAAATGATGAAATAGGAGAATTTGGTGCAATTATGGTGGCACCGGATACTCCTTCTCACTTGTAAGAAAAACAATAAGAGCACAAAACGCAAGATAGTAGAGCATACGATGTGAAAGTACAGTATAGCCAAACATCATATGACAGTGCTGATGTGATAGGATCATATATCTACACTATAGTTCCACACACAAGGTCAGTTCACATCCCACAGATACAGAGGAGTGATATTATGCTTCCATTTCTGGTTCCTGCAAAGAATTTCGGACGCTTCTCGACAGGCTTCCTTCGGTATCTAACACACTGCCGTCATACCCAGCATGAAGACCCTATTTGTGCGCGATAGTGAAACCTTTGCGGCAACAAATACAAAAAAAAGTGTTCACTTCTGTTTCGGTCGAAGCTAGTCGGTTGTTCACCCTCATTTGGTTTTCGTAGGTTCTGCGAGTTCCACAGCTTTGAAATCGGCGCCGGGACTTTCGTCCCCACGTTTCCTCCAACTTGCAGTGTTGGTCACAAAACTTTCATTGCTTTTTACTTTGCTGGCTTCTTTTACATGGCCATACTTATCTGTTACCACTGCCCAGTAATGTACCACAGTCGTCGCACCATTCGCAACCATTGAAACAATATAAACATTTACGTACTACTTCCACCATGCAGCTATATTAATATATGTAAGTTAAATTTGTGATGAAAGCCGCGCTGAAAATAAACTGATGTATTTCAGATGTACAAAGCATTGAAATTTCTAGAAAACTCCTACTCATCAGCGAGCTGCTATGCGCAAATATGAATATTAAACACATGTTGACCACTGCTTGCAAAAGCTTTATACGAATTCTTGCAAAAAGTATTCTAGGCTTCTAATAGCGTAACGCTACCGCAGCTAGCAAAGGTTTTCAAGATGTGTACGTCCATAAAATTTCTGAGCTAGACTTCTAAGAAACTTTCCGCTTTTCCGTTGTTCCACGGGCTGTTTTGCAGGAGAGTGACGCTTCGGAGGAGGATTTGTTGTCAACAACGCGTGCTATCTGCTTTTTGAACACTGCATGCTATGCCCGTGGGATGCAATAATAAAAAAGCACATGGCAATGCGTTGACTTACATCTTTTATTTGCTCTTGCTGCTCAGACCGATAGAGACCGTTTGCGCATTGGCGCCTTTAGTAAGCGCGAAGGCTTTTGCATTGCGTAGTTTCAGGATTTGCGGATGGAGGACGCTGCGTGTCCACCACCGAGAACAATCGACTCGAAGCCTCAGAGACGAAATAGTGAGACATTTTTTTATCCATGTTGGATGACCCCGAGGGCCACATCGTGATCCACAGTGTTCAGGAAACGGCACACAGAGGGCACTATGTGCTCCATTGTCGGCTTTACTGAGCTCTACGCGGGCGCTGTGGATTTCAGAATAAAGATGGAACATATCAAGAGAACATGCAATCTGGTATTTCTGTACCATACCCTTATCGATCTAAAACGAGAACAGCAGTAGTACTGAAGAAAAAGACAGGAAAAAAAGGAGAAAACGTTGTGAATATAAACGTGTCTCAATATCTCTGCACAGCAGTTTATTGAAAGCCCGCATCTATAGTCGGCAAATACAACACTGAAATCACGTCAAGCGAACATCCATGAAAAGCCTTGCTTGAAAACAGAAAACAA
Source organism: Rhipicephalus annulatus (assembly GCA_013436015.1). NCBI lineage: Eukaryota > Metazoa > Arthropoda > Arachnida > Ixodida > Ixodidae > Rhipicephalus > Rhipicephalus annulatus. The sequence continues at coordinate 45,714 of WOVY01015352.1, forward strand.
GGGCTTACTGAGCGTGCTTCGCGTCTAGTACCGCCCAAGTCTTGTTTCATCGAAAAAGTCTTGCCTTCTGGTGCCTCAAAAAGCGGCGAACATTCACTACAACTTTTACATTGCATCGCCAAATGTGTGTACGACGTGCTTTTTAAGGAGGTGTTCTACTTCAACCCCAATCAACATTCAACAAATTTCTGATCATTTACGGCACACTTGTTCTTTTGATATATTATGTATAACCTTCATGGGTCTCCAACGCATTCGCCTATGACGACTTTATAAGGCGAACGCGGTCTTCCTTTGGTAGTCAACGATGTTCGAGCAGTGCGTGGCATATTTGGAGCTTCTTGCTACTCTACGAATGGATATTACAATTTGTTGTGGCAGTATTCATTCCTTCGCCCTTGGAACAAAACAATGCACAATAACCACTCGACTACCTCTGTGAAAACACGGTTCACATTAGTGTTATGCCGATTCCTATGACATAGGTATCAGTCACGTTTTTTTTCTTTTTTTTTGCATCCCACGTGCTGACGCTGCCATCGCGAGACGCGGATAGTCAATTTTCTTGCTTCGTGAGACAACTGAGGCTTCTGTATTATAAGTAAACTGCGAAGAAATAACTTCAATCCAACAAACCGTCTTTTATGTATCTATTTCAAGTAGAAGTTGATTGTCTGTACACAATATAGAATTATTGCAATTACTGTTACGTACGTTCGACACACTTCGGTTCCTTAGCGCAACCTCGATTTCGATTTTCCCTGGGCTGAATGGCCTCCTTGTGTCATGAAGAGACGTTTCACGCTGATTAAATTTATAGCAAGGAGACGTCGAGAAAAGACCACGGCCGAGAAATACATTTGTTCACCCAGCGTCTTCGTGCTCCCTTTGGGCACTCATGAGAGCAGCAGCTGCGGCGGACGGGGAAGCGTCGCCCAGGGCTCTCACGCAGCCACTCAGGCCTCGTTATGTGACAACGCATAGCCTCCTCTATAACTTTGTGCCCGAGCGGTCGGTCCCTCAGCGCCGTCCCCCGAGCTATTATGGGATGTGAGCGCTCCTGGCGGAGCGCCGAGGCGCAAAACGAGAGAATGGATGGCAGCTATGGAGAAAAAACCGGCTTTGAGTAACTACCGAAAGGGCAAAAATGAAATAAGGAGGGAGGCATTTTACGATAATTCAAGGGGAAGCGCTTTACTGTTTGAAGCGAGATCGGGTTGCCTTAGAACGCGTAGTTATAAAGCAAGATTCAGTAAAGAAGAAGAACAATGCACATGCTGCGGGAAAGATAAGGAAACGGCGGAGCATGTTCTGATTGAATGTGGAGATATCCACCCAGGTGTACTCCTGTATCCGTCAACTGAGCTCGTAATGGTTCTAAATTCTCTAAAGAATTACGCGGAAGTTTTCCTCGCAAGAGCGAGAAAGATGAATCAGCCACTGAAGGCTGCCGTTGACAACGCCGCGCAAATACTACAGAAACGTGACAAACTCAAGTGCTCGACCCCGGGACATCATAAAAAACTTTTGGAGGTTGTGCTCGTGAAGTTTCTCCGCCCACTTTTTCTGAACTTCGCATAAACGCAAGCGTGCATAGGCCGCGTCGTCTGCTGTTATTATGGGATCGGTGCGGCATCTGGCGGCGAGCGCCAAAACTATAAGGGACGGATGGCGCGTATGTATTTAGCGCTAATGCGCGGGCACAAAAAAATATAGGAGGCTATGGACAACGACGAAGCGCCACAGAAGCCACCCAGGACGAAAGTGTCGTCGCTGGACGCTGATGGATACTTAGGCCACAAATGGGGCACCAAGCTGTTCTCCCCGATGAGACGCATTGAGTTGCTGATTTAACGGTACCTCGACCCTTTTCGCCGACTCTCATTTACTCCGCTATTCTCCTATATATGCGGTTTCGTGCGCTTTGCTTTGTCGCCATTACGGGAAAGGGTTCAACTTTGAAACGTTACAAATCAGTCACCTTTTGTAAGTGCGACACCTGACTAGAAGTCATCAGTGACAGATTGATTGATTGATTGATTTGTGGGGTTTAACGTCCCAAAACCACCATATGATCATGAGAGACGCCGTAGTGAAGAGAGAGATAAAGATGCAAGGAAAGGCAGGGAGGTTAACCAGACGCACATCCGGTTTGCTACCCTGCACTGGGGAAGGGATAAAGGCGAGAAAAGAGGTTGCAGAGAGATGAGAAGGTACACACAATCACGAGCACACTCGGGGAGCACACACAGTCTACAGGCGGTCGCTCAGGTTTGTTGACTTTAGGTAAAGTAGCAGTGCTTTAGTTGCTTTCTGCGCAACTGAGGCAGATGCCCAAGGTCCTAGTATCTTCTGCACACAAAATGGTCCGGGGTCAAGTTGATTCAAAACCATCCGGAGCTGGCGTCGCTGTGTGTCGTAGCAAGCGCAGCTGCACAGGACGTGTTCGATGGTCTCTTCAGCTCCGCAGTAGTCGCATGTAGGAGTGTCTGCCATACCAATGCGAAAGGAGTACACCTTTGTAAATGCAACACCCAACCAAAGGCGGCATAACAGTGTCGCATCGGAGCGGGAAAGTTGTGATGGTAGCTTTAGCTTGAGCGAAGGATCCAGTTCATAAAATTGACACCTTTGGAAGCTGGTAGACGACCAGAACGTGCGTGTGAGATCTCGAGCCAGCAGGTGAAGTTGTCTTGCTGCATCATTCCTTGAGAGAGGAATCGGGACTACATGGGTTCCTTCATGGGCTGAGCGGGCTGCATCATCGGCTAATTGATTTCCGGTAATACCGATATGTCCAGGCAGCCATTGATATGTAATATCATGCCCTCGTGGTAGAGCTTCATGATGGCAATGTCTTATTTCTTGTACCAATTGGTCATGACTCCTCCTACGCATGGCAGACTGCAAACTTTGAAGCGCTGCCTTCGAATCACAGAATATGACCCATTTTCCTGGACGTTCTTGAACGAGATATTGTAAAGCAGCCCTTATAGCAGCAAGCTCTGATGCCATAGATGTAGTCATATGCGACAACTTAAATTTGATTGTCATTGCTGCAGCCGGAATTACAGCGGCACCTGATGAGCTGCTGGACGAGACGGACCCATCAGTGTATATCTGCGTTCGGTCTAAGTACAACTCATGTAATAATAGCAGTGTTGCTTGCTTCAATGCTACTCTGGAGGGATTGCTTTTCTTTTTGATTCCCAGAATTTCTAGACGTACTTGCGGCTGGTCGAGGCAGCACAAAGGACATGCCATTCTCGCAGCTGGCGTATATCCTGATGGAATGCTGTTTAGGTGCTTGGCTATGACGTCTGAAAACGTAGCACGTGGTCTTTTGGAGGGTAGAAGGGCCAAGTGGTGGTCGGGGACACGGATAGCATGTCGAATGTGCGCTCTGAGGCAATCCACAACTCTATATGTCCTAACAGTACTGAGAGTTGGGCGAGTTGGTACTCATTCATGACTTCTTTGCGCAAACACGTACACGGACACAAGGAAAAGAGGCAAACAACACGGGCGCAAACTCACAACTGGTTTATTTTGAACAACGAACTGTACTTATATCTTCACGTAGCCCACACGCCCCCCCCCCCCCCATCGGTGGATCCAGGAACAAACGAGATAACCTAAAGAAAGCTTATTCAGCGCTACGTCATGTTAAGAACCACAGAACAACAAAAATTGAAGAGTTCACGCATCTGCAGACGGATTGTTGCACGTGCCTTTCAAAAAGTCAAATTTTTTATCGGACATGGTGACGGAAGCTTGGCCAACACAATTTTCTCCCAAGTTTCTAATATGGAATGCTTCAATCAACTCCCTGTTCCTTTTTCTCTTGTGAGTTGACAGAATCTTTGTGTCTGTAAAGATTGGTACGCACCCACAACACATCTGGTGGATCACTGCAAGTCTTGTGGGTGCGTACCAATGTTTACAGACACAAAGATTCTGTCAACTCACAAGAGAAAAATTAACAGGGAGTGTATTGAAGCATTTCATATTAGAAACATGGAAGAAAAATGTGTTGACCAAGCTTCCATCACCATGTCCGATAAAGAATTTGACTTTTTGAAGGGAACGTGCAACAATCCGTCTGCAGATGCGTGAACTCTTCAATTTTTGTTGTTTTGTGGTTCTTATCATGACGTAGCGCTGAATAAGCTTTCTTTAGGTTATCTCGTTTGTTCCTTGATACACCGATGGGGGGGGGGGGCGTGTGGGCTACGTGAAGATATAAGTACAGTTCGTTGTTCCAAATAAACCAGTTGTGAGTTTGCGCCCGTGTTGTTTGCCTCTTTTCCTTGTGTTTGTGCACGTGTTTGCGCAAAGACGTCATGAATCTATATGTCCTGACCAGATGGTCTTTGGCAAGCATGATTGTGGCATAAGTAGAAGCGCATCGGGGCAGTCCTAGGCAGATACGCAGTGCCTGACCCTGCAAACTCTCCAATGAATGAGTATTGGATTTGCAAGTGTTAGTCAGTATCGGCAAGCTGTAGCGCAATAGACCCAGAAATAGGGCCCTGTACAGCTGTAGCATAGAGGCCACAGAAGTTCTCCACGCTTTCCCGCACATGAATTTCATTATATGCACAATAGATAGCAGTCTCTTCTTCAAGTACGCACAATGTGGGCTCCACGAAAGACTTCTGTCGATTATTATGCCCAGGAAACGATGCGTCCGTGCATATTTGACACTCTGTCCATCGATGTAAACAGGGTATGGCGTCATTGGTTTGCGTGTAAACGCCATCAACGCGCACTTCACAGTTGATATATTTAGGCCTTGTTTCTGAAGGTAGGCTGTTGTGAGGGTTGCTGCCCGCTGTATTCGTGCACGCAACTGAGGGCGAGTAACTGCAGCACTCCAGAGGCAAATATCATCGGCGTATATGGATAGGCACACCGACTTTGGCAGAACCTTCACCAGACCAATGAGGGCAACATTGAACAATGTGGGACTTAAAACACCTCCCTGAGGAACGCCGCAGTAGGCGTAATGTTCAGCAGTTGTACCCTCATATGTTTGCACAAAGAAACATCTGCCAGTTATATAATCTTTTATCCAATGAAACATTCGACCACCAATGCCCATTGCTGCGAGAGAAGTGAGGATGGCATCGTGAGCTACATTATCATATGCATCCTTCACGTCAAGAAAGAGTGCCACTGATATGCGCTTGCGACTTTTTTCTTGTTGAACAAATGTCGATAAGTAAAGCACACAGTCGATGGAGGAGCGGCCCCGACGAAAGCCTGCCATGCAAGAAGGGTATTTGGTGTATCGTTCCAAGTACCACTCGAGACGAAACAGAACCATTCTTTCCATCACTTTTCTGAGGCAGCTTGCGAGGGCAATAGGGCGATACGCTGTCAAGTCCAATGGTGATTTTCCCGATTTCAAAAGTGGTATTAATCGACTTATTTTCCGTAGTGGAGGGCTCTAGAGATTTCGACCTCCTGGGGTTCTTTAACGTGCACACAGATCTGAGTACACGGGCCTAAAACATTTCCGCCTCCATCGGAAATGCAGCCGCCACAGCCGGGATTCGATCACGCGACCTGCGGGTCAGCAGCCGAGTACGTTAGCCAGTACACCACCGCGGCGGGGCTTATCAGTGACGGCACCGATATTTACCGGTATGTTAGTTCACCATAATCTGTCTCTATACGATTAGAGTGGTGGGTCGGTATGCTCCTCTACCCTTAAGAAAAGTGGAACGTTCTAATTCGACACACACACACACACACACACACACACACACACACACACACACACACACACACACACATATATATATATATATATATATATATATATATATAGATATATATATATATATATATATATATATATATATATATATATATATTAAAATAGAGGTGTTGTACGTCGAGAAAGGTTCAGACGTAGCTTGGCAAAATGTCCTTTATCAGGCAGGTCTGGCTAATGGCGAGCGGCGTGCGCGAGCTACTACTGCAGCCCTCGATCATCATCGTCTTCTTCGTTGCCAGCAGAGCGTTCGTTACTCAGATTCATTAATTCATTACAATTACTCCCCGCGAAATAAGGAGCCATCCTGGCGACCTATGGACAAGTAAACACGGGAGGGTCGTAGCAGGGCTTAAGTCTCGAGACGTGGACAATTTCTTGGCCACGACGACGTTGGTCAGAAGATGGTTCCAGTGGCTCGATGAGGTAATTCACCGGTGACGTTTTTTGTAGCACACGATATGGGCCGTGATACTTGGGGACCAACTTGGTAGAAAGGCCAGCTGTAGCAGAGGGAACATGCAGCCAGACGAGTGAACCTGGATCGTAGGAAGTGGTGTTATTTGATGCGTCATGGTGGTGCTTTTGGCGTCCTTGGTGTTGGGTTGTGAATGCTCTTGCCAGTTGGCGGCATTCCTCAGCGTATGTAGCGGCTTGAGACAAAGTCGTGGACTCTGAGGAGTCAGGTTTGTACGAAAGAATGGTGTCCATAGTGCAAGAAGGTTCGCGTCCGTAAAGGAGGAAAAAAGGAGAGAACCCAGTAGTGCTTTGAATGGCGGTATTATAAGCGAACGTGATAAACGGGAGCACTCGGTCCCAATTGGAGTGGTCTGACGAGATATACATAGACAGCATGTCACCAAGGGTGCGGTTGAAGCGCTCTGTCATTCCATTGGTCTGGGGATGATAGGCGCTTGTAGTGCGGTGAACGACGTGGCACTCACGCAGCAATGCTGTGATGACGTCTGACAGGAATACGCGACCACGATCACTCAGTAACTCCCGAGGTGCTCCATGCCGTAATACGATGTTGTGAAGAACGAAAGTCGCAACGTCCTTTGCTGTAGACGAGGGAAGGGATGAAGTTTCGGCATACCGCGTGAGATGGTCGACGGCAACTATGATCCAGCGGTTACCGTCAGCGGTGTTGGGAAGGGGACCGTAGATATCGATGCCGACGCGGTCGAATGGTCGGGATGGGCATGGTAAGGGTAGCAAGGTACCGCTGGCGTGACAAGGGGGAGTTTTTCGTCTCTGGCACGTCGAGCAGGCCCGAACGTATTGCCGTATAAAACGGTACATGCCACGCCAGTAATATCGGAGACGTATGCGAGAATAAGTCTTCAGGAAACCTGCGTGGCCACATTGGGGGTCGTCATGAAACGTGGAACAAATTTCGGATCGTAGATGACGTGGAATCACGAGTAGCCACTGACGTCCACCGGGTGCGTAGTTGCGTCGGTACAGCACGTCGTCGCGAGTGGCGAAGTGTTCCACTTGCCGACGCAACGTGCGAGAAGGGGGGGAAGCCGTCCGCCCAGCCAGGATGTCTAGAATCGAAGCAACCCAAGGGTCCTTGCGTTGCTCAGATGGCATGTCGGCGATGGTGACGGCAGTGGCATCGCGGGTTATACTTTCGCAGCAGTCCGGGTCAGGGGGTAGAGGCGAACGGGATAGGGCGTCTGCGTCCGAATGTTTCCGGCCGGAGCGATAGACCACGCGAATATTATATTCTTGGAGGCGTAATGCCCATCGGGCGAGGCGACCGCTTGGATCCTTCAATGACGACAACCAGCAGAGGGCGTGGTGGTCAGTCACGACGTCAAAAGGGCGCCCGTACACGTAAGGTCGAAATTTTTCTATCGCCCAAATAATGGCGAGGCATTCCTTTTCAGTGACAGAATAGTTGCTTTCGGCTTTGCTAAGAGTTCGGCTTGCGTAGGCAACCACGTACTCTTGGAAGCCGTCTTTCTTCTGTGCAAGAATAGCGCCTAGCCCGACACCACTAGCGTCGGTGTGGATCTCTGTGGGTGCCGATGGGTCGTAGTGTCGCAGAATAGGCGGCGACGTGAGGAGGCGGCGCAGTTCATTGAAAGAGTCGTCACAGGTGGCAGACCAGGATGAAAGGTCTTTGGAGCCGGCGAGGAGCTTGGTCAAAGGAGCGATGATTGTCGCGAAATTGCGGACGAAGCGCCGGAAGTAAGAGCAAAGGCCTATGAAGCTTCGGAGCTCTTTCATGGTGGTCGGTTTGGGAAACGCTGCAACGGCTGTAAGTTTGGCAGGGTCAGGAAGAATGCCGTCTTTTGAAACCACGTGGCCAAGGATCGTAAGCTTTCGAGCGGCGAAATTGCACTTCTTCAGATTCAGTTGCAGCCCCGCGGCAGAAATACACGCGAGGACTTTCTCGAGGCGGGTTAAATGGGTTGCAAAATCAGTTGAAAAGACGACAATATCATCTAAATAACAAAGACAAACGTTCCATTTGAGGCCTCGAAGGATAGAGTCCATCATCCGCTCGAAAGTAGCTGGCGCGTTGCAGAGGCCGAAGGGCATCACTGTGAATTCGTAAAGCCCGTCGGGCGTGATGAAAGCAGTTTTTTCACGATCGGCCTCTGCCATGGGTACCTGCCAGTATCCAGAGCGGAGATCTAAAGAAGAGAAAAATTCGGCTCCCTGTAGGCAGTCCAAGGCATCGTCAATGCGTGGCAGCGGATAGACATCCTTGCGCGTGATTCGGTTGAGACGCCGGTAGTCCACGCAAAACCTGATGGATCCGTCCTTCTTCTTCACCAACACAACTGGAGAGGCCCAGGGACTGCTTGACGGTTCGATTATGCCACGTGTCAGCATGTCGTCAACCTGTTCATTGATGGCACGGCGTTCGGTAGTTGACACACGATATGGACGCTGCCGTAATGGCGTCTCTTGACCGGTATCTATACGGTGTACAACAGATGACGCTCGACCTAAGGAAGGCTGATTGTGGTCAAACGAGGCTCGAAAACGCTGTAGGAGCTTGATCAGCTGTTTCTGCTGCCCAGGCGTGAGGTTACAATCGATGGACTTGCGGAATACATCCATAGGTTCATTAGCGTCCGTTGCAGGTGTAATGGCACAAGTCGGTAAAAATGGCTTGTCTGGATAGATCGGGTCTTCGAAAATACAATTTAAGGTCTCGAGGCTTCCCAGACACTCGCCGCGTAGCAGGATGTACGGACATGCAGAAACGTTGCACGCATAAAGTACCGCCGAACCATTGGAAAAGTTGATGACGGCAAACGGGAGGACGATGGTTCGGTGTTGCACACTAGCTATAGTTGGCTGGAACAGGAGCGTCGAGTTAGTGGCAGCAGGGGAAAACACAGGCACTAGTACGGCGGACAACGGCGCGATGCGGACGTCAGCTGCGGCAAACACTTTCGAGGGACTGTGGTGGTCGATATGAAGGCACGGGTTCGTCAACGTGAGTTCAGCACGAGCGCAGTCGACGAGGGCCTGATGGGTAGAAAGGAAATCCCATCCTAGTATCACGTCGTAAGATGAACGTGGGAGAACAACAAAGTTGACGGCGTACCAAACATCTTGAATAAGAACGCGTGCTGTGCACTGAGCTGTCGGCGCGAAGAAATGGGAGGTGGCTGTACGCAGAGCAAGATTCGTAAGCGGCGTTGTAACTTTTCTCAAATCGCGACACAGTTTTTCACTAATTACAGAAACGACGGCGCCTGTGTCGACAAGTGCACGTACAGCAACACCTTCTACTAGCACATCAATTTCGTTGGACGGACAAAGAGGAGGTCTTAGAAAGTTCGACGACGACGCAGTTCTTGCCTCCGGAACTGCGGCTGTCAGTTTTCCTCTCGAGCGGGGCTCGTGCGCCGAAGCATCGGGGAGACAGATCGGCGACGGGGTGGTAATGACCGGCGAGAATCGACGGGGCGTCGTGGGGACAATGAGTCGGTAATAGGAGAAGATGGTCGCTGGGGATTCTGGGCAGCCTGGTAATTTGCAGAATTCCCATGGTCTGAAGGCTGGAAGTTGCGACGGCGACAGTAGCGTGCTATATGTCCCACGAAACCGCATGCGAAACAGATGGGTCGATTATCCAAGGTGCGCCATGGGTTAACGACAGAAGGTGCAGGGGGCGAAACGGGATGGGGTGCCGTGTATGTAGGCAGCGTCGTAGGGTAGGAGGACCCGGTGCCCCGGTATGCGCCAGAGACAGGTGGGGCTGGGGGTCTAGCAACGACGGCAGCGTAGGTCAGCGGCGTAGGGACAGGTGGCGATGGAGGCAGTGCTTGCGTGACCTGTGTCTCAATGACCTGGCGTAGACGTGGGTCTAACGAGGTCACTGGCGCGGATGCTTCGGCCACAAGAGAAAGCTGACGCGCAACTTCCTCACGAATGAATTGTTTGATTTGGGGGAGTAAGACGGTGTGATCAGCAGCGACGTCGTGTACGAGGGCGGAAACTTCAGCCGTATCTTCTGCGGCCCTGCGCGTCGAGACACGCTGCTTACGCAACTCGTCGTACTCCTGACAGAGGTGGACAACATCGGTGACGGTCTGTGGATTCCTAGCGACGAGCATCTGGAAGGTGTCGTCGTCAACTCCTTTGATGATGTGCTTGATTTTGTCGCGTTCGGTTAGAGATTCATCGACGCGCTTGCAAAGGGACAAGACATCTTCAATGTAACTCGTAAAGGTCTCGTCCCTGCGCTGGACTCGACTACGGAGACGCTGTTCCGCGCGAAGCCGGCGCACGGCGGGACGGCCGAAGACCGCGGAGATGGTGGTCTTGAAGGCGGACCAGTTGGTAATTTCGCCTTGGTGGTTCTTGAACCAGAGGCTGGCCACATCAGCGAGGTAAAAGCGCACGTTTGTGAGCTGGTCGCAGGCGTTCCACTTGTTGGAAGCGCTTACGATTTCGTACTCGACGAGCCAGTCCTCGACGTCTTGTTCATCGTTGCCGCGAAAAATTGGTGGGTCGCGTTGCCGAGGCGCGCCAGTACAGTAGACTGTCGTTGGTGAGGCAGCTTGAGAAGGGCCAGGAGCAGTCATGGTGAACGGTGAGGGTAGCGTCCGATTGCGAAGTTCCAGGTTGATGGGAACCCCGGCTCCTCCACCACTTAAAATAGAGGTGTTGTACGTCGAGAAAGGTTCAGACGTAGCTTGGCAAAATGTCCTTTATCAGGCAGGTCTGGCTAATGGCGAGCGGCGTGCGCGAGCTACTACTGCAGCCCTCGATCATCATCGTCTTCTTCGTTGTCAGCAGAGCGTTCGTTACTCAGATTCATTAATTCATTACAATATATATATATATATATATATATATATATATATATATATATATATATATATATATATATATATTCTTACAAGGAAACGTATATTTGCAGATATTTACAACGTTTACAAGCGACGACAATGCCTGGCACACTGGCGGGCTGGGACCAGTCTCTATCCACTTCGTAGTCTTTTCTTCCAGACAGAGACCCTCTAGCGCTTTATGCCCCAATCCCATTACTGCCTTGTGGCACTACCGCGCGGCGTTAAAGCGCCGCCCCGGCGCTTGTCACGAAGGGGAGTGTTGGGTGACACAAAAGATTTCAGTCTTACGACGTGCACAACAGTGGCTGGTGGTGGCATTGAGTGCGCTTCATCGACGACTCGCTGTATCTCGTAGGTGAGGTTGGTGATCTTGCGTAGGACTTTGTATGGTCCGCATAGCGAAATAAAAGCTTTTCTGAGAGGCCGATGTGACGACATGGGGTCCAAAAGAGTACTAGAGAACCTGGTTCATACGAAACTTCACGATGGTGATGATCGTATCGATCTTTCTGAGAGGCTTGAGAAAGTATGAGTCGTTCTCAGGCAATCTGTCGTGCTGCGTCGGCTCGCTCTATGGCATCGCGGACGTATGTGACAGGGGAGCTTGAACCAGCGGGAAGGTGTGTATCAAGAGGCAGAGAGGGTTCCCGCCCATAAAGAAGGTAGAACGGGGAATAGCCTGCGGTGTCATGTCTGGAGGAGTTGTAAGCGAAGGTGACGTAGGGTAACGTTGCGTCCCAGTCATGGTGGTCTGGAGAAACATACATTGACAACATGTCGGTGATAGTGCGATTCAGGTGCTCTGTAAGTCCATTAGTTTGAGGATAGTATGCCGTTGTGAACTTGTGGTCCGTAGAACAGGAATGTACGATATCCCGGACGACGCGAGATAAAAAGTATCGGCCTTGGTGAGTAACGAGCTGTCGAGGAGCGCCGTGATGCAAAATGATGTCATGCAGTAGTAGAAAGTCGGTGACATCGGTAGCGCAGCTGGTTGGAAGAGCGCGGGTGATCGCGTAACGTGTCGCGTAGTCGGTCGCCACGGCAACCCATTTGTTCCCGGATGCAGAAGTGGGAAACGGCCCGAGAAGGTAGAGCCCTACGCGGTAGAATGGTTCAGCAGGGATCTCAATAGGGCGAAGAAGGCCAGCTGGAAGCGATGTTGGTCGTTTTCGACGTTGACAAAGGTCGCAGCTGGCGACATACTTTTGCACAGAGCGATATAGGCGTGGCCAGAAAAAACTGCGCTGGACGCGATCATAAGTGCGGGTGACTCCCAGGTGACCAGCGGCAGGTTCACCGTAAAGCTGTCGGAGAACATCTACACGCAAATGGGAAGGCACGACGAGAAGGCGGTCAGGACAATTAGGGCGCATGTTGTGGTGGTAGAGAACACCTTCATGAAGGAAATACAAGTTCAGAGAAGTGGGTGGAGTAGCGGAACTCAGGCTTTCTATAATGGGAAGTAAATCCGGTCGCGGCGTTGCCCAGAAGCGATATCACGAAAGTCTGATATTGATAAGACGCAAGCCTCCGTAGCTCTCTCTGTGGCGTCTGGCGGATCCGCTGGATACCGTGACAGGCAGTTGGCGTCTTGATGGAGGGGACCAGATTTATAAACGACTGAGAAGGCGCATTCTTGGAGGCGGAGATACCAACGACCGAGACGTCCCGTGGGATCCTTGAGCGAGGAAAGCCAGCAGAGTGCATGATGGTCAGTTACAACAGTAAGACTGCGGCCGAACAGGTACGGGTGAAATTTAGCGACAGCCCAAACAAGAGCAAGACACTCTTTTTTCGGTGATGGAATAGTTCTTCTCGGCAGGGGATAAAAGGCGGCTGGCGTAGGCGATGACGCAGTGACGTCCATGCTGACGCTGAGCTAAAACAGCACCAATTCCGTGGCCACTCGCGTCAGTACGAACTTCTGTCGGGGCAGTCTGATTGAAGTGGGCTAATATTGGCGTAGTCGTGAGGGCTGTAATGAGCGCCGAAAATGCAGCACTCTGAGGCGAGTTCCAAGTAAATGGAACGGCCTTTTAGAAGCTTGTTGAGAGGCCGCACAATATCGGCGAAATTCCGGATGAAGCGGCGAAAATAGGAGCACACACCAAGGAAGCTACGGACATCCTTAGGAGAAGAGGGTACGGGAATTCGGGTCACTGCGCGAATTTTGTCCGGATCGGGCTGTACCCCAGATGCTTTAACGAGGTGACCAAGTACAGTTATTTCGCGACGGCCGAAACAGCATTTGGAGGAGTTCAGGTCGAGACCAGCGTAACGGAATACTCGAAGAATACTGGACAGTCACTCAAGATGGCTTGCGAACGTCGGTGAAAAAACAATTATATCATCTAAGTAGCATAAGCAAGTGGACCATTTGATGCCGCGCAGAAGGCAACCCATCATGCGCTCAAAGGTGGCCGGCGCATTACAAAGCCTAAGCGGCATTACTTTAAATTGGTATAACCCATCGGGGGTTACAAATGCTGTTTTTTTCTCGGTCCCGTGGGTCAACAGTGATCTGCCAATAACCAGATCGAAGGTCAATGAACGAAAAAAACTTTGCGCCATGAAGGCAGTCAAGGGCGTCATCTATTCTTGGTAAGGGTTAAACGTCCTTCTTAGTGACCTTGTTGAGATGTCTATAGTCGACGCAAAACCGCCATGTGTTGTCCTTCTTGACAAGCACGACCGGGGATGCCCACGGACTAGATGAGTGTTCGACGACGCCTTTGGCGAGCATTTTCGCGACCTATTTCTGGATACAGAGCGTTCGGCAGCGGAGACAGGTTAAAGGCGGCGATGGGGTTTGCATCACCGGTGTTGATTTGATGGGTCACAACTGATGTCTGGCCTAAAGGGCGGTTTTCAAGATCGAATATGGCTGCATAGGATCTCAACAGACGGTGGAAGTCTTGTGCTTTGGAAAGCAAGAGATCTGGTGCTGTCATTTTGGCAATTTCAATGCTTGACAGGTTGGGCGCAGTGAGCAAGTTGACGTGCGGAGTAGGTTGCTCAGCCGACAGTTCAGAAATATCACACTCTTGCAACGACGACATGACGCCTAGTTTAATACCAGCAGGCAGCACGTGCGTGGAGAAACCAAAGTCAAAAGAGACAAATGGGTCTGGCTGGGGCGTACCCTCCCCATGGTGTGCGGGACAGCAATGGAATGCTTTAGCACAATGTCGATAATAGGGGAAACGATATATTCACCATCGCGCACAGGCGGATCACACACGAGCTGCACGTAACTCACGGCTTGCGGCGGAAGATGCAGGAACTCGGTGGCTGAAAGGCGACTTTGAGCATCACGGGCAACAGCGGCATCAAAAGACAGTTCCAACTGAAGAAGACTCGTCAAGCAGTCGATAAGGGCGGAGTGCGCAGAGAGAAAGTCTAGACCGAGAATCACGTCATGGAGGCCCTGCTCAAGCACGGTGAACAATACGACGGTCTGGCGGCCAGCAATACAAACGCGAGAGGTGCACATGCCGAGAACGGTAGATGTGCTCCCATCGGCAAGCATTACTGCACACTTAATAGGAGGCGGGATCACTTTTCGCAGTTTAATACAGAGAGCAGCGCTCATGACTGAAATTTGTGCGCCAGTGTCTATGAGGGATGTAACGGTTACGTCATCCAACAAAAGGTCCAAAATATTGCGGCGTGTAGGAATCGTGAACAGAGGATTTGCAGAATGGGTCATTAATGCAGCGTCACCTCCGGGAGTTGCATGGTCTAGTTTCCCGAGGTTGAGGACCCAGGTCGTGCAGGGGACCTGAATCGAGAAATCATCGGCGAGAGAGATCGGTGGCTTTGAGGTGACGGTGACCAGCTGAACCTTCGGCCCTGAACGTTAGTAGGAGCACCTCCACCTCCGTAGCACCGTCCGTAGCACCTCCACCAATAATCTTACAAGGAAACGTATATTTGCAGATATTTACGACGTTTACAAGCGACGACAGTGCCTGAGACACTGGTGGGCTGGGACCAGTCTCTATACACTTCGTAATCTTTTCTTCCAGGCAGAGACCCTCTACCACTTTATGCCCCAATCCCACTACTGCCTTGTGGCAATATAGATATATATATATATATATATATATATATATATATATATATATATATATATATATATATATATATATATATATATATATATATATGGTGGGGTGATATTCAATGGATCCGGTGGAAAATGCAGTATAAAAAGAGGTCGACAAACGTGCGAAAAAACACTAGTTTTTACTAACGTTTCGGCAGGTGGGCCTGCCTTCGTCGGAGTGAATCATTCACTCCGACGAAGGCAGGCCCACCTGCCGAAACGTTAGTAAAACTAGTGTTTTTTCGCACGTTTGTCGACCTGTTTTTATACTATATATATATATAGATATATATAATATATATATATAGAGATATCTATAGATATAGATATAATATATATATATATATATATATAGATATATATATATATATATATATATATATATATATATATATATACCAGATTCTGTGAACGTCATTCACGCTGGACCCGACGTATTTATGCAAGAAAGAGACGAAACTTTCCGACGGATACGTCTTTAACGTTTTCAGCTGGTGGATCAGCCTTCGTCAGAGTAATGTGACAAGAATTCATACATGGCTTTAAGAACCATGTCAGGGCCATCTGCACTGGTTAGCATTACAATGCGTATCATAAAATCTCATGTGCTTCAAAAAAAAACAAAAAAACAAAAAAAGACAAAAATTGGGAAAACCAGAAAGGTACACGCATACTGAAGACACGGTTGAAGATTCCCTTGCATGTACTTGTGACGCGATACTATGCTTATACGTAGTTAAAAGATGCAGACGCGCAGTGATGTAATGACATTACATGGCAGTATAAGAACAATCTTAGTGATATGTGAACGTATAGTGAAAGCCACTGTGAAAATAAATTTAAAAAAATAAAAATAAAAGGGACAGACATAGAAGGCGTGATTTAGGCGGCACATTGTGAAACCAGTGCATCATCGCTCTTAATCTAGTGAAAGACAGGTTAGTTTTTCTATGTTTACGTTGATTCCAGTGGAGACAGTTAAATTTACGAATGAGATATGATTCGCGTAGTTCACGATCATGGTTGGTGCAGAATCCCGATTCTAGTATCGTGACTTTGAGGTTACTAAATGAGTGGCCGGGCATGTTCACATGTTTTGATAATGGAAGGTTTGGTTGGGTTTCAGCATGCGATATGTGATTGTTAAAACGTATTCTGAATGGGGTGTCAGTGTAGCCTATGTATTGCATGTCGTAGGTGCCACACTCAAGCAAATACACTACATTGGATGAATCACAATTAAAGCTTCCCCTAATTGCGAAAATGAACTGGTTAAATGTGCTGGTGGCTGTTAATGATGGTTCTATATAAGGACAAACTTCACAACAGGGTTTATTGGAGCGGCTACAACCAGTACGGTTAGTGGTAGCAATTTTAGATGACGTCAGGATGTCACCTATGTTTTTTGAGCGCCTATACACTACGCGAGGGGGCTCAGGAAAGACCGCTTTTAGTCTGTTGCTTTGGGTGAGGATGTTGTAATGGTTACGCAGTATACATTGAACTTTGGGGATGGACGCTGAGTGTGTTAGTACCAAATTGGCTACTATTGCTTTTATGCTGAGTGTGTTAGTACCAAATTGGTACCGTTGCTTTTTATGCTACCTTTTAAACAGTCCGTCTGATCGCGTCCTCCGGCTTGGTGTATCGCGTCGTCAATAATTTTTTCCGTATATTTTCGCTTAAGAAGCTTCTTTTTTCAGATCATGGCAGCAGGAATTAAAATCTTGATCTTCAGAGCATATCTTCAGAGCCCTCTTCAGAGAGATCTTCAGAGCCCTGTTGCACATTCAAAAGGTGACTCTACTTTATAAATGCTTTTTATTGGTTCTTGAGCGTTCTGTACATTGCAATGAAGCACCTTATTCGCTTAGTGAGTCAAATGAACCATTTCCGTTACCATTCCTGGTTCTCTCCCTCCTCCTTCCACCAACGTCGAACTGGTGAGGAGCATAAAAAAAGCAGTACACATATCAAGACTTTGATGTGACAGAGTTTCCTTAGCTGATTTCTGACATGAATCTATGCCATAAGAGACTTCATTCCCATTGTGCAAAAGCCTTGAAGCGTCTGAAGGCTATACGCGCAAGAAAAAGTTTCCAAAGGGACTCGAACATGGAGTTGCGACACATGGGCGCATGTCAAGGCAGCTTCAGTGAGCCACGCGGTATGAAAGCACCGCTCCATTTCTGGTGGGCAACGAGCCTGAATGAAACTTTGTAAAAAAGTGTAGTCAACGTGTGTGGTTGTATGTGTTATGTGTTTATCAATGTATATATCATAATCACCCAGCGTCTGTAGTAGCATGTGAGGTGAAAATCCAGGCAAACATCTCCACCTTCTCATTAAAACTTCTCTCTCTCTCTATCTCTGCAGGACTTCAAGGTACTATTTATAGAGAGTATAACTTCAAATCCAGTCAGTTACTCTCAAAGACCAGCGGTTATTCTGCCTACGTGCTACGCGCCCGGCCCATGTTCATTCCTTTTTTATTGATTTCAACTATAATATACTTAACCCCGTTTTTTTTCCGACCCACTCTGCTCTCTTCTTGTCCCTTAAGGTTACCTCTATCATTTTGCTTTTCATCGCTCACTGCGTCATCCTCAATTTAAGCTGAACCCTCTTTGCAAGCCTCCAGGTTTCTGCTTTCTAAGTAAATATCGGCAAGATACAGCTGTTATACCTTCCCCTTGTGGGATAGTGGCAATCTACTATTCTGGATTTCAGAATGCTTGCCGAATGTGCTCTACCCCACTCTTATTCTTCTAGTTACTTCAACCTAGTGGTTCGACTCCACGGTTGCCACCTGTGCTAAGTAGACGTACTCTTTTACAACTTCAAGTGCACTGCTAGAGAACGTTAGGTGGGTATAGGGGATTAGGAAGTTTGCGGGTATAAAGTCCTACAGTGGGCGTAGCCAAGATGATTATGATGATAACTTCAAAAGCTTTCATCACTGTTCTCATGATATCTCTGTGCCTTCAGGAAATGCAGTAATAAACAACAATAACAACGAGAACGACAGTGACGACCAAACGACAACCTCTAGATTCACAACTGTTTTTGTACAACTATTGTTCTTAACGCCCTGGCTATGGAAGTTTGCAGTTGGGGAAGAATTTCGCAACAGCTGTGAGCCTATGTAGGCGGGCGCACTGAAAGAACGATGCGGGAGGGCTGCTTACCCAAAGGTGAATTTCCCGAATAGCAGCGTGATGTTCTTCGGTAGCGTGATCCCCGATGGCGTTGATTTCTCACGTGTGATTCACCAGCGAAGCGAGCCTCGGTGTCTCTGGCGAACTCATGCCTCGAAGTTGTAACCTCACCTTCCACTGCAAACTAAACATCAAGAGAACCTGAGGTATCCTCGATTCTCACGCATTCCGAGCCAAGTCGAGTGGCCAATAGAGAGAAAAAAAAATTTATACGAACTAAGAAGGGAACCTGTGGGCACGCCATTCGGTGATCGAGCTTGATATGGCCTTAGGCCAAAAATAGAAGAAGGGGGAGCTTTGGGCGAAAAACAATTGACATCAAACAAAACAGGGTGCATTGCGAATGAGTAAATAATTGTAAATGTGGCAGGAATGCTACAGTATCTAGCTGTTTTTTTTTTAAGCTACTAAAGTATTGGAGTTCTGAAGCATGCGCAGTGTTTGCGTGAATGCATTGCATAAGTTTCCGGGGACTTAGGTACGTGAAGGAGCATTGGACATTCGCAAACATCAACCCCCCTTAACACACACTTCCTTTTCTTGTAGGGCGAATCCTTTGTGCCCAGTGAAACGCCAAATTCGACCATGTCCGCAGCGTCGGCTTCAACACGAATAACGAAAAAAAAGGGATCATCATTACCGCATGACGTCTCAATGACGTAACAAGCTGTGACGTCACAGGGTGACCCCATTCCATAGTACCGTCGCTTGGTCGTAAGTGGCAACGCAAAAAGAGGAAAGTGCACAGAAAGCTTGCTGTGTCTCCGATCTTGGAGGAAATGCAAGATTACCTTAGGTGTTCACTGATTTAGCAAGGGGGCAGGCGTATGATCAGTACATCGACCCAGAAGGAAAAAAAAATCGAGCTTTCTTATAGGTAAATGAACGTGCAAGGGGCTCTGTGAGATTTTTTTTTGTTATTCTCCTCGGAGCAAACATTAGTACACGGCAAACTGCGTGCCTGCTGGGTCGAGGCACGCGCTGTGAATGAGAGCAGCTGTTACTTGTTCGGCCAGGATCAGAGGCCCTATGGTCAGCACGCGGTGCTTCGGTGCCGATAAATAGTGAACTGATACTTGACTTGAATTGCCAGAAAACAAGATCATAAGCATGAAAGCAAGACAAGCTCTTCTAACCTTATTGCCTTCTTATATCTTCATTTGTTGTGTGATCCAAGCCAAGTGTTATTAATTTCTACAAACTCGCTCAAGCTTCAGCACTCGTATTGAAAACTTAGAAGGCACTTTATTTTTACGATGAAGCGACAAACTGGAAATGTAGGAAGTGCTGAGTTCGGGTATTTTAAGACCATGAAATAGATACTGAACTAATGAACAGCAACAACTACAACAATTACAACAAGAAAGACCGCAGCACCTACAAACGATTATAGATACTATGCGCACACTACTGCCTGCATAATAAAAAAATGTCTTTGCGGGGAGAGTTCTAAACATACGGGGTTCTTGCTCATAACACATACATATTAGAACACGGAAATATTTTTCATGATAAAAAGCGTTAGTAGAAAGAAACGCGTCATTATGAATACAAACAGCAGCTGTCACAAAGGGAAATGTAACAGACCAGGCCAGGATAACGGCGTTTTAAAAAGCACACACGCATGCACCTAGTGACGTGAATTGCACGTCAACGCATTTCAATTAATGACAAGTGCGGCGTTCATACACTTGATGCGTGATCAATAATGTAAATTTGGCAAAGCAGCTTGGTGGAAAAGGCGCTGAACGCGAAGTCGTGAGTTAAGCTCTCCACCACGGCGGCTGCATTTCAGCCAGGAGGAAATGCAGAAACACCGATGTGCTTAAATGTGTACTTACGTTTTGGTCACGTTAAAGAACCTTCAGTTGTCGCTATCTCTACAAACTCTCCACAACGGCCTATGTCCTAATCATATCATGTCTTAGGCTTTCGATATGTAGGGTTTGACGTCTCAAAACCTGCCATAGGCTTATTATCATTTGCTAAAAAAAATGCATACTCACGCACCATACCCATAAGGAAACTTGAGCGCATTATAAAGAAAACAACAACAAAAAGTTACATATACATATCTTCAAAATCAAGTTTCTGCAGAAAAAGGCTGTGTTTGGAACTAAGATATGTACACCCATTCGATTCTGTTGCTGTGCACAATCATGGCAGTTAACGAAACTACTGTTTTGTGCAGTGCACACCGAACAGTGGTCGACAGGCACGATTAGCCGTGAGTTCAGAACTGTATGAGTAACATTGTTATACAGAAAATGGACGCCTTCTGAGAACAAAAACGTATATCCGAAAACACGTGGGTCTCTTCATGTTGGCGTAAGAGGAGGTTATCGGTTTCGGCAAACATTTGCGTCAAGAACCATTAGCTTCTCCACATCAAGGTGAGCTGGCTAAGGTAAGCGCATGACGATAACGACGTGAACGGTGAAACAGAGCTTCCCTCTCACGCTTTTGTCACTCCCGTGAAACGATCACAAGTCTTTTTTTTCGGTGTAGCAAGGCTACAATGTATAAACAATGTTGCTCATGGTTTTGTTGGAGGGAGCACGACCTTAACCTTTATTGGAACTTTAACGGCCCGACTCTACACTGCGTGGGACACGCTCCGTATTCACTGGCACAGATGCGACTATACTCTTTTAGTCTGAAACAGGCACCAGGAACTAGAATGCGAAGCATCGCTTATAGCAAGCGTATCCTGTACACCGCAGATTGTATCCATAATCCCCTTTCCCCGAATATTGTTCTCCCTCCCCCCTAATCACGATGTGATGCTTCTATACCACTTTTACAAGCACCCTCACTTTACTTTCTATTGCACTGTTACTATTGTGCACTTTCTGTTTGTCTTTTGCATGACTGACTAATTTTACTTTTGAACAACATCGTCGCCAAGCAACGTAGCTTTGTCGCTATTCAAGAAAGCTTAGCGGCTTGGCGACCGACGTTAAAAGGCATGGTTACAACGCTAGGGAAGATTATACAACATGAAAAATGGATACGATGCACAAATACAATGTATGGCCACACAACCGAAATACTACGTTTTAGTGAGCGGGAAAAACGAATACATCTGAGGGACCAAACGTAATTATATGTTAATTATATAACCAGCGACAGATGGACAGAAATATGGACCGACGAACGGACATACGGACAGACAGCTATTAAAAACTCTTGATGAAGCCAGATACCACGTACCAGAAAATACTGCCACGTATATCCAAAAACACCACTTGCAGTCATTCTGCATGTCCATCCGTTGGCGCCTTTTTGGGGGCGAAGCTTCTTAGGACCAAACCTTGTCTTCCGTTGTGGTCATGTTATAGAACAGTTCCTACAGCCGGAACATATGTGACACACACACACACACACACACACACACACACACACACACACACACACACACACACACACACACACACACACACACACACACACACACACACACACACAAACACACACCACAAAAAAGCTTACCGCCTGTATCAATAATTTTGATTATTCGTGGCATCGCAGTACGTGGCATGACAAGCACTGATGGATATCCGTACTCGCATAGGACTGATGGGAAGATTAATGCTGCACTGAGCATCCGCTTTCTGCCTCGCTACGGTCAGGGCTCCGGCTGATTACTTCTACGAGAGCAGCAAGCGACTGTGGATCCATCTATTCTGTTCTCGCAGGAAGTAAAAGCAAACAGCTCTCTCGAGAAGCCGAGCATATCCGATGAGATGAGCAACGGGGCAGCTGTGCGATGAAGGCGATGCGGAGGCCGTTGTGTGTGTGGAAATTGCAACATCGCTTAGGAAGCGGCTGTGTTTGGGAATAAAAGAACCATACGTACCATGTATTTCATTCCTTACGTACGTTAAAGCAAAGCGGAACATCTCGACTTACTTCTCTGCTACTGTCTTGCTGAAAAAAATTTTTCTTTCACGCAATATGATTGATGTGTGGAAGTTCGCTGACGAATTGAGTGAGACTTGCTTTTGGTTAACGTCAGTGGTACATAGTAGCACGAACTTGGAAAACACAGCTCAAAGAAAAGAAGTAAGAAGGAGCAAAAACATTGGGCGTTAAATTTTAATTGTTTATTCAAATCGGTTAACACTCGTCACACTCGCCCCTTCAGCTTCTTGACACGCGAGTGTGACCAGTGTTGACCAATTTTGATGCACGAATGCCCAGATAATTGTAATGTGGTGGCCTGTTCGTTCGAATAAACAGTTGAAGTTAAGCGCCAGAACTCTCTGCTCTGGTCAACCTCCCTGCCTTCTCTCTGTTGTTTTCCCCCTCCTGTTCCTCCTCCTCCTACTACTTATTTTCTCTGATCTGTGCTTTTTTAAGTTTGCGCTACTATGTACCCCTTTTTGCTGACGAAAACGGAGGCCACATAACAGGAGAGCAGAAGTACGAAAAAAAAAGTATTGTTGCGAAGAAGAGAACAAATTATGGCAGCCGGCTGCATTTTTGATGGAGGCGAAAATGTTCAGTCTGCGTAATTAGATCAGACTCCTTCTCTGCGTAGATTCAGGGGCACGTTAAAGAGCCCTAGGTGGTCGAAATATCTGGAGCCCTCCATTACGGCGTCTCTCATAATTATATTGCGATTTAGGGATGTTGAACCACTCACACATACACACGTACACCCGTACACACATACATACATTCGCAATCATACATTCACATACCTGTACAGCCGCGGCTACGTCTGTGTAGAGCACGCGAGCAGTCAGTTTTTGCTCCGTGGTGCGAAACCTTGAGACAGTTTTGGGCTCTGAAATGGTGTACCGGGAGCATTTGTGTCCTAGTTGTGAGGCTGACCACATCAGAGCCCGATACTGTCTCAAAATTTTGCCCCACAGAGCGAAAACCGGCTGCTTGCGTGCTGCCACACAGACGTGGCTGCGGCTGTACATATGCATAAAAAACTAACAAACAAATAGACAAAGAAACAAGGAAACATACGAAGCAAAAGATGAAGTCCTGAATAATTTTTTACTTCAATTTTTTTTATTTACTCTGTTGTCTAGTTTCGCTTCACCACATGAAGAAGCATATGAAGGCAATGCAGCTTTTACAGGGGCCCAATAGTACAACGTTTGAGTTTTAAAATGATTCTTGTTCAAGAGGGCCAAGGCCATGGCCTGTGACTTCTATTTGAACCTTATTCAAGGTAATACGAGTAGCTTATTTCAAGTCAATTGCTTTAAACAGCTCATGAGAAGGGTCTCCGGCGAAAAAACTCGGTATGTAGCAAAAAAAGCTCACGTTACTCCCCGCGCACCTCTTGGATCGAGGCACGTGAGCTACGTGTTCACTACCCCTTTGCTGCGGTTGAATACAGAAGAAAAACAATGATGTTCACGTGATATAAAGAGGACGCGAAAATAGCCCCTCTGGATGGCTCTCGCATTTGAATTGCCTTAGACGAATAGACATCGGAACTGGCCGGTTGTTGTTTTTAGCATTTAGTGGGTGTAGTGGCGGCGTTTGAGGTGGCACCAGAAATCCTCTTGGCAAGAGTTGCAATCACAAATCGAACTGTACGAGCGTGATGCTGAAGTGGTACACTTTTTTGCATGATACGTATTATTGTTCTTAAGTTTCTCCTCCTTGAGATTCCCACCAGCATCTAGTCCGCCCTTATTGTTGGCCTCGCTGTATCGGTAGTAGCACAGCTTGGACAATGACTCCTAATTATTCAGGTTACTTTCTCATCATCATCACCCTGACTACGCCCACTGCAGGGCAAAGGCCTCTCCCATAATTCACCAAGCAACCAAGCCTTGTGCTTTCTGCTGCCACGTTATACCTGCGAACATTTTAATCTCATCAGCCCACCTAACTTTATGTCTCCCCTTCGTGCGTTTGCCTTCTCTGGGAATTCAGTCCGTTCCCCTAATGACCAGTGGTTATTTTGCCTACGTACTACGTACGAGCCCAGCCCATGTCCATTTTTTTATTTCAATTATGATATCCGTAATCCAGGTTTGTTCTCTGTCCCACTCTGCCCTCTTCTTGTCTCTTAAGGTTACGCCTATCATTTTATTTTCCATCGCTCGCTGCGTTGCCCTAAATTCAAGCTAAAACTTTTATGTAAGCCTCTGTGTAAGTTTACTTTCTAATCACTATCAATCAAACGTACCGTGTGTCTGATGAGGTCATCGCATTTTTTTGCACATCTTGCGTTATCGACGCAGTGATTTTTCCCGTTCGATTAGACATATAAGGCTACCTCTTTAAAAGTAATGGAAGCAGGGTGCCTGACTGGCTGATTTGGTTTTAAAAAAAGACCACTGTTGTGTGTTATATATAGTGAAACACTGTGTTGCCGAACAGTAACTGATACTGAAGTAGTGGCACACTTCCAAAAACAAAAACAAACAAACACACACGCACACACAAATAGAGAATGACAGAAATGTGGATGGCAGAGTACAATTGGTCCTATGCTTTTTTATTCTTCACAGTATGTTGCTTATTTAAAATAAACAAAGTATTCAGCAAGAGAATGTTATAGAAAGTGTTTAATGTCATTTGGTCTTATTTAGTTCAAGATGAATTCTCTAAGAAGCGGTGACAGTAGCAAAAAAATAAAAAAAAGGAAAAACAATCACAGCAGATCAGTTCAGTTGACTGATAAGTGGGGTTTAACGTCCCAAAACCACCATATGATTATGAGAGACGCCGTAGTGGAGGGCTCGGGAAATTTCGACCACCTGGGGTTCTTTAACGTGCACCCAAATCTGAGCTCACGGGCCTACAACATTTCCGCCTCCATCAGAAATGCAGCCGCCGCAGCTGAGATTTGAACCCGCGACCTGCGGGCCAACAGCCGAGTACCTTAGCCACTAGACCACCACGGCGGGGCAGCTCATTTCAGTTCATTTTATTACTCGAAAGGCCGCACTTTTTTAGAGGGGCATTACATAAGGAGTGGGGTTTTATTTAGCTCAACAATACGCAGCGAACGTAGTTTTTAGTATTTGAGATGATCAATAATATCGTCTTGAAAGGCAGATGATGAGCCGATCGTGACCTTTGCAGTCGGTGGCTGCTCGAAAAAAATGTGTGGTAGGCACAAAACGTTTTTATGACTTTGTGGTTAAATGCGCTCAGCTACTTGTAACAAACACCGTAAAAGCACGCGAAAATAATACAAACAGGGTGGTGCGCAAATTAACAACTGCATTAATATCTGTGTTGATATGAGTCTTTCTATCATGTTCAGTTTTTGCCAACTCTCGAGCGAATGTTGAGGTTCAGTAAGCTGTGTGGTTTTATCTGCAGTTTATTTGTTTCGTCCCTTTCTCCGTTACTGTTTCTGGGCCCGCGAATGTGGCGTATACTGACACAATAAATAGTTCAAAGTTTCTGATGCTTGTGTTCGAGTGTCGTCTTTGTACAATGATTGGCCAAATCTTAGCAGCGAGTGTAGTAATAATGAAGAGCGATACGGGTTCATGTACACGCAGTGGTGCTAAAAAGATTATATTTTCAACTTTACACGACGACTGAAAAAAAAAGAGGGATGTCTAATTTGAGAAATAGAAAAAAAAATGTAGAGATCAGATGAACCAGGCAGGGCAATGGTTTCGAAATGGAAATACGGAAACATAATGGATGCGTAGGCACGGCGAGAAGAGGCGAGAAAAGACGGGAAAATATGAGAAAAGAGACAGCCGCAATGCGAATAGAATTCCGTGCCACGAATACCTCAAGACAAGACGGCCTGACATGCGCGATGAAAACCGTTGGATGGCGTTCTATTCTGAATGCCAAAAAAGACAAAAGTGCCCGCGGCTCTGTTTTGGGAGCCGAGAAAATTGACGGCCAGCCGTTTTTCAATGGTCTCTCGAGAATCGGGTTCTTTTTACGTGGAATGTGATGAGAATACTTTGCTTCGCAGCCAAATCACGATCATCCGCAATTCTCACATGTCAGATTAACTTTTTTTTCGTGTTTCTGCGTGTGTATTATTAAACCTTTTTTTCACAAGGATGCAGCTCACACATTTTCGTGTTTTTTTTTCGCGTCTCCAATGGTCTCAATACCATATTGTTTACCGCGGAATATGTAGTTCAGTGTCTTCTGAAGGAAGACGATTTCCTCGAATATGCCATAAATGTACTTAAACGTAATTTTCAGAACAGTGGGCAAAAAAGACTGCTCAGTCGCTTTTTTGTGCCTCTAAAGTAGATTAAAAAAATATTACGCTATCAACATACTCTTAAATATTTTTGGCAATATAACGATCACTAACTGTTTTAAAACCTTATCGCAATTTTGACAGTCATCTCATGTTCATCAATGGACATGAGATATCACTGGACAGCATCAGTGCCGAGGAAACTTTGTACCCTTGAGTACCTCGTTATCAATATCCCAGTGCGGTACCAGTAGCAGCATTGCTATTTTTCACACACCGCCGTAATCGGCACATGCACGCACTCTCTCATTCGTTCTCGTTTTTCAATGTGGAGTGCTGAATTTTCGGGCGAGCTGGAGATGTTTCATATGGAGATGTGTATTTGGCCTCTTTGATCATTTAGTCAACTTTTTAAATGCTGATGGTTTATGTCTGACCTAAACAAAACAAAATTTAAGAACACACAAACATACGTTGCCAAGCAGTCGTTTTGCCTAAATACAAATGAAAATCAATAAAGGCTGAATACTGGGTTCTTTTACCATCTTTAGGAAGTGCCTTTTATTTTTTTCAGTATGAACCTTACAATACTAAGTTAAAAATACAATGCTAACTCACGTGAAAAAAAAGCCAGTGATAGATTGCGCTTTTTGAAAAGCGAACACTGTATGCCATGTAGGCTTATCAAAACATCTGTATCTGATTTCTTAAAATAGTAGAAAACTGAGCTAGTTAGTAGGTGGTGGTGGTGGTGGTGTTGCAGCAGGCGGGGTCAGCCTGGCCTGCATGGCCGGCGATTGTTCCGCCTGAGCATCCCCTGAATTTGGAAAATGTCACCGCGTGTCAGACAGCCCAGTGTCTCACAGAAAGACCAACAAAGTTAGTTGCACGTTCCTTCTAGTTGCCGCGGGTCCTTCAGGAAAGATGACGTCATCAACTGTCCGGTGCCTATGACAGCCTTTTCGCAAGGGGCGGATCATCGCTGCTCTTTGCATATCAAAGTGTGGACAAAGCCAAATGAAATGTTCAATATCCCCGATGTCACCACAGAAGGCACAGAACGGGAAAGCGTATCTCCCAGTCTTGAATGACCAGGCCGCGGTGTATGCGGAGCCGGTTCTTATGTGGTACAACAGCGTCGCTTGTTCACGAGAAAGTCCATGAATTACACATGCTTGGTGTGGAAACTTGTCGATCGCCTTGAAATGATTGCGTATCACATCTTTGTTGTTCTGGTAAGTCTTGGGGGTTCTTACTTTTGGAAACGATGTACATGCTTCGCATGCAAGGGCATCAGCCTTTTCATTGCCGTCAATGCCAACGTGGGATGGGATCCACTGGAACTTTAATTATATTAAAACTCTTGCCATTTAGGTGTTTGATTAGTGCCAGAGATTGCCTGGTGAAGTTTTCTTGAGGTAGGCCACGATGCAGTCTTATAGAGCCGATTTGGAGTCCGCCAGCACTACAACATCTCGTGCAGAAAAGGATCTCAATTTTCGCAAAGCCGCCGTGATTGCAGCGCTTTCTACCGTTGTGGACAAAACCACGCGATCCAGGCGGCTCGACCATGACACGCCAAGGCAGGGTATGCAGAAAGCCGCTGCGCAGCTATCCGTTTGAGTGCACACTGATCCGTCGGTGTACACTTGTAGGTGGCTGCGGTACATGGTGCTCAAGTGGTCCAGCGCAAGAAATTTTGCTTCCGCGGCTGGAATGGTGCGCTTCGCTGGTAGATTGGGTACGTTGAAGTTACACGCAACATCCACAAAAGACCATGGCGGGTCCATAGGGCGCCGTTTAGGCAGTTTCAAGCCTAAATATCGAAATGTGTTTAGTGCCGCGTTGAAATGTGAGCCAGTTCTTGCTCTTAGCCGCCGGAGAAGCGCCGTGCCTGCGAAGGACTCGCCCAGTCTTGACAGCTGCGTCAATAAGGCCTGAGACGCCAAAAGGCGTAGCGAAAGAGACTCGGCTTCATTCGTGACCTTCGTGTTTGAAGCCGCCTGAGGGACTCCCATCGCCAAGCGAAGACCCTTTTTGTGCACTGCCTCTAGGCGTTCGAGCTGGCTTGGTGATGGTGATATCAGGGGCAGCTGATAAAGAATGCGGCTTGTTATAAGCGCATCATTCAATTTAAGCATAGACATAAGATTGTTGCCCCAACGGACCCCTTCCATGCGACGAAGAGCGTTGATCCTTTGCACTGATGCAGTGACTATACCATCAACCGCACGTCACCATAATAGCTTGTTGTCGATGGTAATGCCCAGGAAACGGAAACTTGTTGCACAACGAACTGAGTGGCCTCGAATATTCAGCGACAGACGTGTTGATTTCCGTCGCGCTCCCGCAAAGAGCATGAAGGCCGATTTTTCCGCTGATAAAGATAGGCCAAGTGTCAACAAGTGACGCTCAATGATTGAAATAGCGCTCTGTGCTATCCGGGCCAAACGTTTGTGCTGGTACCCTGAGATCCAAATGCAGATGTCATCGGCGTAGATGGATATTTTAACTGCTTTCAGAGCTAAGTGCAGAGTGTCAGGAAGGCTGGCCATGGCAGCGTTAAAAGGCAAGGGAGCCGAGGGAAACGCGTCTCTTCGCTCGTTACATTTCTAAGCTTAACACGGACACAGCGGTTTCTGAGAAATTCATGTACGAACCGAAGAGCATTTTCCGACACACCCATGGCTTGGAGCACATTCACGATGCCTGTCTGAAGCACACAATCACATGCCTTGGCAACGTCCATGAAGACGGCAAGTGTCGAGATTCCGCTGACGTGGTGGTGCTCGATGTGGCCTATTAGGTCCAAAACACTGTCCTGGGCACTCAGTCGTGGGCGAAATCCGGTCATACACGATGGCCATCGTCTTCCTTGTTCAAGGAACCAAATTAATCTAGTACGTATTAATCTTTCCATCAACCTAGATACGCATGATGTAAGAGATACCGGTCGATATGACGCGAGGCTCGCAGGATCCTTTCCGGACTTTAGGGCTGGCACCTCCCATGCTGTCTTCCAAACAAATGGGATCTCTCCCGTGCTCCAGACATGAATAAATATGTCCAAAAGGGCCCTTTTTCGCTCATATGGCAGATTTGTCAGCATTTGATTGCTGATCAAATCGGGACCCACGCCACAGCGTCTTCTTAATGTGCTAAGTGCCATATCCAGCTCTCGAAAGGTGAATGGCTTATCCATCGTGTGAAAAAACTGGGGTGACAGAGGAATCGCCGCTCCTGCTGATCTACCAGATGTGTACACGCCTGTGAAATTCTCTGCAAGGGTTTGCAAATCTATCCCTTGTTTCAAAGCGAGTGCTTCGAATGGCTTGTGTGTTCGGATCTTCCCATAAAGACTATTTATTACTGCCCATATCCTTGTCAAGGGCGTGAACGTTGATAAACTCTCACAGAAAGCGGCTCATTGGTTTCGTCTTAATTTCTTTTGTATGGTGACGAATCGCAGCGTTTACCCTGTTATATTCGGTTT
The DNA here is from genome assembly GCA_013436015.1 of Rhipicephalus annulatus. Taxonomy (NCBI): domain Eukaryota; kingdom Metazoa; phylum Arthropoda; class Arachnida; order Ixodida; family Ixodidae; genus Rhipicephalus; species Rhipicephalus annulatus. The sequence continues at coordinate 75,815 of WOVY01015352.1, forward strand.
TCGCAGACGGATTTCCTTTTGTTCTCATTATTTTCCGCTCCGCCCGTCTACGTGAGCTAGTTAGTACGTATTTGTAGTTGAACTAGTTAGGCCATCGCGTTAACCAGAAGTTATTGGAACACACAAGAGACCGCTAACGGATCACCTTCTTATCTTGCGTTGTCGAGAGTGTAAGTGCACACGAAAATTCTATGAATGCGCTCTTTCGTACCGGCAATGGAACGGAGAAACGCGTCAGATGACTAAAACATGGTATGCCGATAATAATGGCCGATCACCTTGCAGGACCCTGCGAGTATCAAGGCGAAAACCTTCAATGCGCCATGTTCAAGTTTGTTCGTCCGTCCATCCGTTTTATCCGTTTTTCCGTGCACACAATTTTAACGTTGGTTTCAGTTCAGGCATTTGAACGTCCTGGTAAATTTCGTTCAGTATTTTGACATCGCTGCTCAGCCTACTATAATACTAGCAGTAATGGCGAAGCTTGAATAAGTTATATGCGTAGTGCTTATACTCGCCGACAAACAATACTTGCGCTTTCAGTGGAAACCAGGTAGCGAATGTCCGCCACGCTATACATGCATACGTGTGGTGGCAATTCTGTGTCAGATTTATCTTGTAAATTTTGACCACATGCTTCAGCAAGAAATGGAATATGCACGTGTTTGAAAAGTATGCAGGTATCTGATTTTATTATTTTTATGTCGGTCCCCATCAATCCTCGCCATGCAGATGTTGCTGGCAGTGTTTTGAACTGCTTCAAGCACTGTTAGTCCTCATTATCATTCACGACGCAACTTTCCGACAATGACACGATCCAGTTTTAACACGAAACTGTTTTATGGCGGGGTTCATCACGCATTTTGTTACATACTTCCGTCACGGAAGTGACGTTGAGAAATATAGTACGATAATAAAAAAAATACTAGAAGGCAAGTGTATGTCACGCGGTATCAAACCGACAATATCTCGATTCTGAGCACGTGGCGCTAAACACTGCGCATCGAAGCGTTCGTTGTTCGGAAGGCCAGCGGCAAGCCATACACCATACATCGTTTGGAATTGCTCAGAGCTTCGAAACTTTAGCGGATTTTTGTCATCAGTGGAGAGGTGGCGCGACGGGCTCACGTTGGGTGACCTTCAAAGGTCGTCGCCTCCACAGAGCGTGGTCTTCCCTGCGCGCGCTTATCAGACTCGTAGTTCGGGAGAAGACGAAGATTACTTCGCACGCTGCGCAGCCACGTTTACGAAAAGAGCATGTTGCTGACGCATGACGCAGGGAGAATTGTGACAGTTGTTCGCGCTTCTCCTCTGTGTGTACTTGTGCGCTCGTTTCGTGCGTGTTTCTTTTTGTTTGAACAGTGCATTTTAATTGTCAAGCTGCGATTGTTGTTTGCGCTCGTCCTGTGTATGCTAATTTCGTGCGTGCTTTCTGCTTGAGGTGTGTGCTGCAAGTTTCGAGCTGCTTGTCGCTCTTAACGTGATGCAAATTGTTGGTATTCCTGAAAGAATGCATAATAGACGCTCAACTACCTCTGTAAAGTAAAACTTGCGTTGGGTCTAGTTGGTACATAGCACAAAAAAAAGAAGTTAACTTCTTTGGCGCAAACAATACGGAAAAAGGAAAACAAGAAGGCGAGGAAAGAAACAGATTGACGCCAAACTAACAACTACTTTATTCTTCACACAGCAACGCATATATATGCCGAAACCACATACATTGCATGCGCACGCACAGCTTCGTGTAATAACAAAAATTCCTTAATACATCACACCACACACCTGAATGTACATGCGTGTTGTCATATTACACTTGTAAAAACACGATATCTTAAACAAGATGTGTACGCAAAAATTCATATTCGATGGCATGCAAAGAAACGGAAGTATCACTGATACAATCAGCTCCGCTTTTCTTAATATGATAAGCCTCCAAAGCAAGTCTTGCATCTTCATTCCTGCTTCTGCCTAGAATCATCGTATCATGAAACCGTGGCGAACATCCAATGCAGGATTGCAAGTGAGCAACAAGATGTGCCCCTTTGTCTACCTTTTTAACTATTTTTTGCGCATGTTCCCTAAGACGCTCGTTTATGCAACGTCCTGTTTGCCCGATGTAGATCCTGCCACATACCAGAGGTATGGCATATACCACACAAGTGATGCAAGAAATAAAGCAGACACCGTGTTTTATTTTGCACCCAGTTTTGCTACTACCGCAGGTGCGGGAGCACAACTTCAAGAGTTTGTTGGGCGCGGAGAATACCAAGGGGACCCCATGCCTGTTAGCAACTTTCTTGAGTTGATGTGTGACCTTATGTAAATAAGGCATCACAACAGGCCTGAACGTTTCACGTTCACATGTCGCCTTCTTTCTTGTTTTCCTTTTCTGAAGCAGGGCTTCTGCTACGGCTGTAAGGAGCGTCATAGGGTAACCTGCAGCCAAAATACGGCGTACCTGATTTTCAAAACTTTCCTGCATTTTATGAGCGCACGACTTTCTGAGAGCTGAATCTATACAGGTTGAAACTATTCCTCTTTTAACCACTTTCGAGTGGGCCGACTTAAAATGTAACAGCTCTTTCTGTACACGGGGACTGTAAGCCCAACACACATGCCGGTAACCTACTTCCAGACTAAGGTCAAGAGCTTGTAAGACATTTTCCTGGGGCAGCTCATGCGTGAAAGTGAGCCCTTGTCCGTGTTGCTTAAAAGCATTTAAAACATCAGTCACCGTATCACAGTAGTCAGAGCCAAAATTTAAAAACACAATAAAATCATCTACATATCTAAAAACTCTTAGAACCTTAAAAACTTCAAAAACCTTTTGTAGAGACCTATCGACATGGGCTAAAAAAAATGTTGACAAGTACAGGAGCAACACAGGATCCGATGCAAATGCCATCACGCTGAATAAAATGCTGGTCATTAAAAACTATAAATGTGACTTTAAGATAGAATTCTAACAAACTCAGAAAATTCGCCACGTTCAACCCGACCTCGTTCTGAAACGAGATAGCACCGTTTTCTTCAATGCATTCATGCACAGATAACAATAACCCTTGCTGCGGTACAGAGTAAAATAAATCCTGGACATCAACCGAGAAAACATAGCCCACTTTTTCGTTCCCTCTACAAAATTTTACTATATCTTCAGAATTCTGAAGATATAGTAAAATTTTGTAGAGGGAACGAAAAAGTGGGCTATGTTTTCTCGGTTGATGTCCAGGATTTATTTTACTCTGTACCGCAGCAAGGGTTATTGTTATCTGTGCATGAATGCATTGAAGAAAACGGTGCTATCTCGTTTCAGAACGAGGTCGGATTGAACGTGGCGAATTTTCTGAGTTTGTTAGAATTCTATCTTAAAGTCACATTTATAGTTTTTAATGACCAGCATTTTATTCAGCGTGATGGCATTTGCATCGGATCCTGTGTTGCTCCTGTACTTGTCAACATTTTTTTAGCCCATGTCGATAGGTCTCTACAAAAGGTTTTTGAAGTTTTTAAGGTTCTAAGAGTTTTTAGATATGTAGATGATTTTATTGTGTTTTTAAATTTTGGCTCTGACTACTGTGATACGGTGACTGATGTTTTAAATGCTTTTAAGCAACACGGACAAGGGCTCACTTTCACGCATGAGCTGCCCCAGGAAAATGTCTTACAAGCTCTTGACCTTAGTCTGGAAGTAGGTTACCGGCATGTGTGTTGGGCTTACAGTCCCCGTGTACAGAAAGAGCTGTTACATTTTAAGTCGGCCCACTCGAAAGTGGTTAAAAGAGGAATAGTTTCAACCTGTATAGATTCAGCTCTCAGAAAGTCGTGCGCTCATAAAATGCAGGAAAGTTTTGAAAATCAGGTACGCCGTATTTTGGCTGCAGGTTACCCTATGACGCTCCTTACAGCCGTAGCAGAAGCCCTGCTTCAGAAAAGGAAAACAAGAAAGAAGGCGACATGTGAACGTGAAACGTTCAGGCCTGTTGTGATGCCTTATTTACATAAGGTCACACATCAACTCAAGAAAGTTGCTAACAGGCATGGGGTCCCCTTGGTATTCTCCGCGCCCAACAAACTCTTGAAGTTGTGCTCCCGCACCTGCGGTAGTAGCAAAACTGGGTGCAAAATAAAACACGGTGTCTGCTTTATTTCTTGCATCACTTGTGTGGTATATGCCATACCTCTGGTATGTGGCAGGATCTACATCGGGCAAACAGGACGTTGCATAAACGAGCGTCTTAGGGAACATGCGCAAAAAATAGTTAAAAAGGTAGACAAAGGGGCACATCTTGTTGCTCACTTGCAATCCTGCATTGGATGTTCGCCACGGTTTCATGATACGATGATTCTAGGCAGAAGCAGGAATGAAGATGCAAGACTTGCTTTGGAGGCTTATCATATTAAGAAAAGCGGAGCTGATTGTATCAGTGATACTTCCGTTTCTTTGCATGCCATCGAATATGAATTTTTGCGTACACATCTTGTTTAAGATATCGTGTTTTTACAAGTGTAATATGACAACACGCATGTACATTCAGGTGTGTGGTGTGATGTATTAAGGAATTTTTGTTATTACACGAAGCTGTGCGTGCGCATGCAATGTATGTGGTTTCGGCATATATATGCGTTGCTGTGTGAAGAATAAAGTAGTTGTTAGTTTGGCGTCAATCTGTTTCTTTCCTCGCCTTCTTGTTTTCCTTTTTTCCGTATTGTTTGCGCCAAAGAAGTTAACTTCTTTTTTTTGTACCTCTGTAAAGACACGTTTCAATTTCGTGCTATACCTATTCCTGTATAGGGGGATCAACCATGTTCTTCTTAGATTTAGCATTGTTTTTTTATCGTGGTGAGCACATTTGCTGACAGTATAAGTCATGGTCAAAAAAAGCTATCCCCCCATTTGACTCTTTTAATACGAACTGGTGAAAAGAGGGATCGCTTCATCTTGCCTCAATTCGGTTCTGATCCAGTGATGCTCTCATAGGGTCAGCCTTATCTTTGACTGCTAGATTTCGCGCCGTCTAACTTCGAGTTTTCCTTCCCGAGTACTCATTGCCATAGCATCGTCCTTTCTAAAGCAGATTGGGGATTCAACCAGCATGCCTACACGACAGAGGTCCAACAAGTTTGTTGTGATGCCCTACATTCACACGATATCAATCAACTTTGAGAGAATAGGTCTAAAGCATGGCGTAGACCTCGTATTCACGGCACCATTGAAGGTTTAGAGTTTGCGCACTCTTGCCCGTAGACGAACAGAAAAAAAAACTGCGAAAAAGAGCATAAGAAGCCTTTTGTCACCTATGCTACGGAAGTGGTATATAACATTCCGCTCTGTTGCGGTAAAGCTTAAATCGCCCAAATGGGCCGATGCCTTAGTGATAGAGTTAGAGAACACGCAACTACGACGAATGCTCTGAATAATGGGGCACATCTTCCTGCGCATTGCATTACATGCGGCTGCAATGCCCTATTCGAGGAGGTAGGCGACGTGGGTATACGGCAAAGGGCAGGCATGAGAGAGAGATCGTGTAGGCAGAACAGGTTAGGATTGCTGCAGAAGCGTGTATCAGGGCACCTTTGGTGCATATTACTGCGAAGGAAATAACTAACAGACCATGATGAGGTACACAATATTATAATGTCCCTCAAGGAAAACTACGCCTGCGGACAAGATTAATTCAAAGCTAAACCGTTAAAAGCTGTTACCGTTAAAAGTTACATCTAAAACCGTTCAAAGTTACAGTTTCACTTATACATATATGTAACACGATAATGTCGACAGGTAAATTTTCCAAGCAAGATGTAAGAAGCCAGAGTCACCACGATTCATAAAGGAAGATCATTTGATGATTTGAACAATTATAGGCCAATCTCTATACTTTTTATATTCTAAAAAAATAGCGGAGCACATTATCAAAGCAAGAATAACGTGGTTTCAAACGCACACCATATGATTGCTAAGGAGATATATGGATTTTGTAAGAGCAAATCAGCGCAGACGGCCTTCTTAGGGATCGAAAAAGCGATCTTTCAGGATATATAAAAAAGAATCTTCACGTTAGGGGTCTTTTAAGACTTCAGAAAAGCCTTTGACTATGTACAACACGAGCATCTTTTTCGGAAACTGTATACAGCTTTACGGCTTCCGTGGCGGGGTGCTGTCTCTAATAACAAAAAAAAAACTAGTTAAGTAACAGGTCACTTTTACACAATTATCTATAACTTAAAATCAACCCACTCTATAAAATATGAAGTTCATCAGGGGCCTATCCTCGGACCGGTATTGTTTTTAATTTTTATAAATGACTATGTAAATATAGATTAAGGATGCAAAAGGATAGTATTATATGCTGATTACATGCAAATTTTTTTTTGGAATCGATTTGAATGGCATCCTTATGCAGGCGAATAGATGATTAACAATCTCCAAACACAATTCGTCTTATTGAAAGTCAAGGGAACGAAATATCAACTAACCCCACCGCTCATATTTCAGGGCACACCTCTACAACAGGCATCAACCATCGGATTTTAGGGGTAATATTTCCGGAGATTTTCTCATAGATACGACATGTGGATTCATTAAGGAGTAATGTCTGTAAAGCAATCAGGTTGCTAAATAAGTTAAGGTACTTTCTACCACCTGACAAGAAACGACAGGTTTAGTATGACCTTATACAATCACGACTCTCATACTTTTCTCTAGTGTAGTCTGCAATCATTGAGACGAACTTAAGTTCACTTTTATTATTGAAAAAGCGGACAATACGAGCAGTTGGAAATGTCCCATATGCTTTCAGTACAACTCCGTATTTGAGCTTCATAGCATAGAAAGCATATGGGAAATGTCCCATATGCTTTCAGTACAACTCCGTATATATTGCCGATAAAGCACCTACTTAAAGTAAGGTTGAAACTTGAGGTAACGAGCCAATATACAAGTAATAAAGCGCTTCTCGAACTAAAAACAAAATTCTCAAATTCAGATCTCGAACAAACTAAGGCTTAGAAAAAAAATGACAACGTTATTACGGGATATTTTAAATGAATACACAGGTATAATAAACCTACTGCAAAATAGAATCTCCCCAACTATTCTCAAAAAGCAAATAAAATAATTATTGTTTTTCTGAGTTTTAAGGTGTAGTGCTCAGTTATGTATTGAACTGTTGTGAAATGCTGTGCAATGTATATTGTAGAATCCCCCCTTTTAACAGATACTGCCATATTTGTGCATCTGTCTCGTTGCTTTTTGTTATTCTGTTGTGTTTTCCTCTCAAAGCTACAAGCGCAAATTTTTTTAAAAATTTTCTTTTACTACACCATACAAGTGCTATTGCGTTTATGTCAAATTGTGAATGACATCACGCACTGTCGTAATTGCTGTCTGGGTGATGTAGCCTAGTCGGGCACCTTTTGGGCCTTCTGCTGATAAAACCGTAAATTCTGTTGAATAAAGTCTCAATGAATGAATGAATAAACTACTTTCAAAGCTGTTAAGCCTGAGAACTGATGCAACATATCCCGTCATGTTATCATAGATTGCTAACGTATTTTTTACCCTGATTTTTTTTTTGGATGAGTGGCAATATGGTGTGACTGCAGTTGCGCAAACGTTTTCGTGGTGCGACGCTTTCCGAAATAAACTCAGTTACAAGTTGATCTTCTTTATTCTGAGTAGTCTTCATTTCCTTCCAAGCCGTCACTATTTTGTGCCAAACAAAACAAAAATACATGGCATAGTCAGTCCAATGGCCACAAGCTTTCGCCGAAGACACTTTGAAATTTCAACTTTTCTCTCTTATAAATAATATTCGTCTTGAACTCACGAATGCGTCAATATCTCTCTGCATAAGCGTATAACAGATGGGCGTGCTGCACTCTGACGTGTGCAGTAGAACAAACTCACAGCAGGCATCGCAATGGCACGCAAGCGGCCCTGCGAAAGTTCGGTCGAACACTCGCATGCAGCTCGCTTCCGTTATGCCGTCATAAGTTCCATTAACGATGAGCAAATTACCATCTACTTTGCACACGTCATTTTCTGACAGGAAACTCTTTTCTCCGTAGGCTTTTGTCCTTGGCAAAACGAAAGGCAACAACATCGAAAGCATTAAGTGTTCTTACGCAACATACTTGAAGTGGCTTCTGTTACTGGCTTTGCTCTCTTCACTCTGTACAATGGCACGCATTCTCTGTCTCTTGCGCCATAACACTGGCGTGCACCAATTACGATGATGTAGGAAAAATGGCAAGGAAGTGTTGTGTAACCTGGAGATTAGCCTGGCTGCTGGCTCTTGGTGGTGCGCTTTTCGAATATTCTCTGGGGTATACGACAGAGGCAAGAACTTTTTCTCCGCCAAATCAAATTTGCCAGCTTCGAGCTGCACGGACTGCTCGAATTGGCCCCATCTCGCCTGACGCACTTTGCACACGCTAGGTTGCGGCTTCAGTAAATCGTGCTGACTTTGCACGAGCAGAAGCTAAATTGTACTGGAGCACGATTACCTAGAATGGTTAGCTCTGCAGCTTCGAATAGAAACTGTGCCTAAAGAAAAGAATAAAAGGCATGCAATTTGATTTCTGAGGAACATGGAAACAACTTGTGTAAATAAGTGTTCTGTAGTCAGTCGAGAATAAATCCTGCTGACAATGTTTCCTATGGCAAGTTGAAAATGACTCAATGCAGATTGGCTGCTGCTTAGCTCGGCTAGCTTCTGTTATGCATGCGAAACACTTGGTTTGCTTGTTTCTAAAGGTAACGGTATGGCTATAGTCGAACGAGCACTCAGTTCCGTCAGTTTCCGAAGCCGTCACCGGGGACGAACGTGACACATCCATTGGCGCCACTAAAGCTCGGCACCATCGCATCTTTCTGCATCCTTCTCCTGACGTTTAGCACGGCAAAGTTCTCGTGCATCCCTATTTTCAGTGTGCTACTTTGACAACGATGACAATGACGTTTATTTTTCGCATCAATACAGCGTAATGATATGAACGGGCTGGTGGAAAAAGCTGCAATTTAGATGGATTGCCGAAGCTACAGGGCCACTCATCCGCGATGACAGCAGCCATGTATGAACAATGTATCAACATCATTCGTACAAAGAAAATACAGGATAGCAAGAAAATGGTCTCTAATTTTGCGAAACTCGAATTCTTGCAGGGACAGAAAATGCAAGAAAATAATAAAATTCACATGTAACCTTGGTTATTGCAAAGTAGCATGGAAAAGTAAAAAGAAAAGACATACATACGAACAAAATATTTATAAAAGAAATATTGTTTCAGTCTTAACTCATTAGCAAGCCAAGTGACTCCTTCCTTCCATCGCGCGATTATGGCACAACGGCTAAACTGACGGCACAACGTCACCGGTATGAAGTGCGCTTGATGCTTCGCATCTAAAAATAATCCATGGCTGAAAAGGCGAGCAGCGCGGTTGGAGCTGTGGCGGCGGCGGAAGCTGAAAGTCACGTGGTTCTTTGCTTCGAGGGCAAACAGAGATACATGGTGAAACTCACTTGACTAGGCAAATAAAGCTATAAAATAAAGCTCGCCTATAAAGTGTCCGTGGCGCTGCAACTACCAAAGCGCTCCATGCCAGCTCTCTTTAGCGCCACCGCTCCCTGAAAACAAAGAGCATTGCGAGATTGAGGTGTGAGAGAAGTAAGACGAGTTTCTGAAGCGCCGTGCATGTTTGTCGGCAGCACAGGCAACTGAGCGCCCGGCACCTGTCATCTCGTAATGGTTCGACAGTGAAATCATCCAAATTAACCAAAGTTTTCCTTCCGAGTTTTATGTCATGTTTTTGTGTGCATTTTGCCGATGTCAGGTCCGTGATGGAAATGGAACCACCGAAGTCCTGGTGGAGCCCGACAGAAAGCACTTTCGTGTTGGAAAAAAGCGAGAGAGCTTTTACGATCAAAGTACTCTGAATCCATTGCGAGTGATCATTTTGATGAAAGTGTACTCAAACAGTCTTAATCAAGCTCGTGTTGCCTGATGCCAGAAAAATGTAAATGCTTCCCCGTTATCAAGTGTCTTTCCGAGTTCTCACTTTCTCTGTTTTTGTCATGGTCGTTCCATTCCCCCCATTTTTACGGCTCATTCTTCCACAACGGCCGCGTCGTTTCGCATCTAGCCTTTGTCTGTCGCGAAGCCCGAGTTTTGCGTCTTAGATTTGCTTCATGAGTGATGGCCCGCGATTACCAGAAGGAAAGTAATGATACCGAGACAATTGAAAAAAAAAAAGCTGGGGTAATGGGGAGAGAAGAGGAGGAGGAAAGGAGCGAAAGCTAAGGAAGAATGGGTGATGGCGGCAGAGAAAGAAATGTGGGTAAAAAAAAAAGCGACGGTGGGATTGCAGTCAAAGGCTGTGATTGCGCCGAGCGTTTATTGAGCGTGCTCGCAATACCATAATAGTGCCTGGAGAACTTTATTTTTGGACCCGAAATGCAACTCCGCCTTTCGTGTTAACAGCTATTTCCACTCGCGAGATCGCTCGGAAAGAGCGTGCAGCCTACAGCGGGCGTGGCTAATCCCGAGTTAAACAAACAAAGAAGCAGATAAACGCAAGCGGAGACAAGTGGAACATTCTCGGAGTGCGTTCAATGAGGTAGATTATGCGAAGAAAAAAAAAACATGAAATTGGTGGGTGCGGGGAAACTAGCGACCCACTTCAGCGTCCAGAAGAGTGCCGCCTGTTAAAATAGCGGTGAGATAATTTAGCGCCAAGCAATCCACGACACACGTGGATTGCTTGGCGCTAAAGATGAGATACCGGGAACGAGGGTGAAAGCACCGTACGCCTCAAGAGAACGCTCCCAACTTGTGCCAGTGCGTATGAAAAACAGAAACAAAACGGCCGGTCACGAAGACAGGGGAGAATTTCTGCTAATGGTGATAGCCAACGCGTACTAAATGGTGGGAAAGAGAACACGCGGTGCTAAGCCCCGGACATTAGGAAGAGCAATTAAGACTTCGAGGTGACTCGAAGGTTGATCGAAAATCGCGGAAACGGAAACCGCAAGAAAAGGGCCGAAATCGCGCGATGTGAGTGGTACCGAAGCCGTTACTGACCAAGACGAATAGATCACGCAGCACCAATACGGTCGTCACAATTATTCCTAATGTTTCCTGCTTGAATGATATTCAGCAGCCAACAACGTGCTTTGACGGCCGCGTGGTCATTGGGTTCCATTCCCATGCGATTCCATGTTATACCTATGATTGCGTTATACAACGCAATAATAGTCTTGTGGGCTGCTATTTGTATGATGACTAGTTAAGAACGAGTGATGCCCATGGGGCCTAAGTTGCAGACTGCAGTTATGATAGTTTTAAATTATAACTTATTCACCTTTTTTGTAGTTGTTACGTAGTATACGTATTATATATGTTTAGTCGTGCATTTCAATTTGATTGCTAGTAGCGTTACGAATTTGTAATTCTGATTCCTTTGTTTGCTTGCTGTGTTTTTGTTTCATTATTTTGTTCAATTTCCCACTCATGCTTGAGCCTGTTGTGGCTCACAGAGTTATGAAATAAATATCAAATAAATAAATAAATACATTTTCACCAATCGGAGCTGTGCTTCCTGTTTCCGATTAATACAAAAGACAAACGACTACTGAGCAACGTTAACTTCACAAACAGGCTTAATATTTCACAATTGCGGACGAGTGCTTTCAACAAAAACTACCTCAGGGTATTTAGGGTTTATTAGGCTGGCTAACAATTCAGTTAAGGAAACATTTAAGCTATTTAAAAGCCCCACCTTACATCCCCCTGTCCATGCTCGGCAAGAGTGCTGTGTTTCTTGAAGCAACGCAGATTTTGTTAGCGCAGATGCTGCAACATGCCAGGGACGGGGCAGCTCGATTGAGAGTGAGATTGACAAGTGTGTAACTCGTCGCTGCATTATTCGAGGCTGAACACCTGCTTCAGTGCAACTGTTGCGTGTCGTGTATGACAACTGCGGTAAGGTTCTTGCACGTCATTGTTTCCATGCCATGTATCGCTTAGTTCTGGTCACAGGGCTACACGTGGTTGTTTTTCTGTCTGTGCTGATTTGTGGATACCTGCGTGCGAAGTGTATGAGGCAACGATGAACTTCAGTGAGGGAGTTACCGTATCAACAAATGAGACAACAGTCACCAATGTCGAAATATAAAACTATTTCTTTGCATAAAGCTAGTTTATACTGCTGATCTTTAACTGAAGCGAAACGCGGTGTAAATTGCGCCTCAATGTGGACCACAATGAAGATTATTCTAATTCATGATGTTTTCCTTTAATGTTTGTGCACTACATTAGTGACAGAATATCTTTATCGCAAAATACGCATTTCGTTATGCAGGACTGATTACAGAGATATTTAAAAATAGTGCGATTTAACAGAGAAAAAAAAATGCAATGATAGAGCATTTTAGTCATATCTTTAAAAATTTATATGGAATAAAAATGATACTACCCAAACGTATTTGATATGGTATTTTAACGTAGTCAACACTTGAAGCGTGCTGCTCAAACACGAGGAAGTAACATCTGTGACAGTTCTTTGTTCACGCTCGTCCTGTGTATACAAGTGCATTCTTTTTTTCGTGCGCTTTTGTTCGTGTTTTAGCAGCGCGCTGCAACTGTAGAGATGTGACGATCGTTAGCTCGCACCTGTATTGTGTGTATTCTGCTTCGTGAATCACCTGGGCTTGATTGAGTCGCACCTTACATGCTTCCAGTTGCTTGCCGTTTGTCGAGTGACATTCCAATTTATTTGCTATCGCAGTCAATGCATTGCCTTTGCGGCAAAACCCTAATGTTTTTTGTGTGTTTTTTAATATTATGGCGCGTAAATAAACAAGCCAGAGTGCATAACATAATGCGTAATAATGTTTTTATTAATAAATCAATGGCCATAACCTAAAGCGTTAGGGACTAGAGGTTGCGGTATCCCAAGGAATTTATGCCGACCTCCTCTAAGCCAGAACAACCAGTCTTCGACCTGGTCTCCTCTTTTTATTGCGTTTGTGTAATAAAGACACCACCACCAGAGCAAAACTGTGTAACACTCGCCTGGACACTTCAACGCAGAACACTCACTACAGAGTTCATACCGGCACCAGTGTATAACCGGAACCATAAACCATGTACTCCGATAAAACATGGATGTCAGCACAGGACTCGCTCAGTCCATTGCAATGAAATGTTCGGATGGCATGATGTAACTACGGATGTCTGTATGTAGGCAGACTTTCGACTGAACAGTAAATAATAAAAATACGTCAGAGGAACATAAAGTTCAATAAGCTGGAAAAGAAGAGTTGCCCTAAATATTGAGCAGATTCATTCACATGGAATACGAGATCCAAATCGAGTAATTGAGAGAATGGAACGTGCCAGTTAGCGCGAAACAAAACTTGAGTACACTCCAAGGAGGAGCAGTATGAAATCTGGTCCGAGAGCAGCTGCGTTTCCGGGGCAGTAGAGCCACTGAGGAAGCAAAAAGTTCAAGTGCGCGATAACGATGCCGTCACTCAATAGAACACCGAGAAGCGAACGTGGTTGCTTGGGCGAGTTGGTACGACATGATTCACATAAAAGACAGCGCCAATAACGAGAGACTAGGATAGAAGGAGACAGGCAGTGGCACTGTCCGCTGTCTGTCTCCTTTTCTAGTCCCTCGTTATTGGCGCTGTTTTTTATCTTAATCACACCGAGAAGGCCAGAGTAAAACTGCTGCTTAAGGTCGAGCAAGAAAAAAAAAGAGGGGAAGGGTAAGCATCGATGAACTCGCGTATAACTTTATTAGCAGAGCAAGATAAAAAAAACAAAACAGAGTGCCTCGTGCGGCAGATCCTTAAGCTCAGATAGGTCATTGCCAAAATGTCCGGATGACGGTATATCCGATTACTTGCGATGGTCCTCACGAGTGCAATAAAGTGGGTTCAGAAATAGAAGTAAAAAAGAGGTGCATCAGGATGACACGTGGCCAGAACAGGTAGGCGTCACTTATCACGAGACTATACGTTTACAGGAAGATAGGGCCAAGTAGTGCGATGAACAAAGCTTGGAAAGTAATAAAATAAGAAAATAGAGGATGACGAGGAGCACCGTACGGACGTCTTGTTAACGTTGAAGAAGATTGCGTCGTGCGAGCAGGATGATCGCACAATGTTTTTCTCTTGGGAGACAAAGCTGCTTATGGAGAAGCCAAGCTCGAGACGTTATCTTTAGCTTTGCGAGAAATGCGGCCCACATTTGGGGGTCAAAACACAAATGAAGGAAAGAAAAGGATGATATTAGGTCCATAAGCAAGCTTACAAATTTTTATAAAAAGAACATTGGCGTGGCAAGGCAAATGACACGTTTGCCATGACGACAGTAGCTGCCTGTGTGCTAGTGTTATAGCGTCAGCAGATACTTTCAAACATATTTTTCAAATTTGTATAATCGTCTATTTTTTACGTATATATAAAACCATGTTAGCTGCTTTGTGGTAGATTATGGCACGCGCACTCACTCACTTACTCACTCACCCACTAATGCACACACGCACACACTGGCATTTATAGACGGAATCACACTCGGGGACAACTTTCTGTGGCAATGAAGGGAAGGCTACGTGGGCGGAGCTACTGCTCCTGTACTCCTCCGCGAAGTAGCCCTGTTTGGCTCGCGTTTCGAATGACGGCCGCGTTCATGTAATCCGGCTGCCCACAATTTGACACGCCTGCTTACACAGCAATTTGTGAGAGGAATTCGACACAAGTTTCTTCGGCAAGTTGTCGGAATAGCTTGAGGGCGACGTGCGCTCACCTAAAGATGAAGACGCCATATTGACTGTGGGGTGCACGTAAAACGTGAGACGTTTTCAGACGCGCAAAAACAAGAATTGACTCTTCAGAAAGCAACAAAAAATTATGGTATCTCCTCGGTGCGTGCAGCGTCTTTTTATAAACAGCATTTAGTAGAAATAATGTTGTTATTTTTTCATTACTTTCAGGTAGAAGACACGGATGCATTCGTGGCACTATATTCTGTATACAGTGGTGGCACATGCCCACTTTGGCTCCGTAGCTTTCCTTCATTGCCACAGAAAATGCCGCCAAGTATAGCTTTTCATTTACAAGTGAAAACATGGGAAGCTACAGGCTTGTCCGTGCCAGCTATGGGACATTCGTACAAATTTCCCAATCATTGCGAAGGAGTGCGACGTTGAGCTAATTGCATGGGTTGAAAATTGTTGCACTGTTTGGAATAGCGAGGTAACAACGCTGCTGTCGTTCCTTCTGTCCTTGTTTCACGCACTTTTGTTTAGTTTTCAAATTCTTATGTATCTTGCATTACCGCGACGATCACACTTTGAACAATGACAATGACGACGACAATTACAAGAAAATAATGCATAAACAAAAAGGACCTCAGGATGGAGCAGTTATCTTACATTCACAAATAAGCACACTGCATAAGTATGGTCGAATCATCATTGTCAGTATGAGCAAAAACCTTTCATGATGTGCTTGTTCTTCACTCACTTATTTTTCACGCTTTCCTGTAATTTTGCGTTTTTTTCATTCATTTATTAAGACACATATTTTCACTGCAGCGTGGAAGCGAGCGTCCACACTTTCCCGCAGAGTTTTCGCATTTTGGAAAGCAACGCATCCTGAAGCACGTACACCAGAAATCTTCATTCCTAGGACGTATGAAAAGGTTGCGAATAAAGAGTGTGGCAACCTTCTTTTCGACGCTTTAATGCAGCAGAATCCAGATGCCCCAAGCTCACGTTGCATATATTAAAGAGGTCTGTTATTCGCATTTCTCGCTGTCTGCATTTCTCCATGACGAGAGAGAGAAAGAAACAATGAGAGAAATGCAGGAACGTCCACAAGAATGATAAGTTCCTGGGTATGTTTCAATTCTTTAAGCATAACACAGAGGGAGGAGGTGAGGACGGAAAAAAAGAGCGCCGAGAAAAACAGTCAAGTGAGAACAAAGAAACAAAACGATTTCCTTCTTCCTTTCGTGTTTGCATGCCCTGTCTTCTTAGAATAATTAAGAGAAAGTTGAAAGAAAGAAGACTAAGGAGAATCCAAGTAGATAGCTTGAACGCGACGCCATGGATGCAGCTTCTGAACGCATTGTGTACTCCACGGTGACAATTTTGATCACACGCTGATTTCGGTTGACATGCTTCAATTCTACAATGACAGGGTAGGAACGTACGTGGGCGTCAATAAGGAAAGGATTTGCACGTAGTACTTTGATAACATTAATGTGACATAATTGCAAACTTCACGTCCCCCCATGCTGTTGCTCTAACACATCGATTCCAGTGACGTCAGTGCAAGTTATCTATTGACCACTGTCACGCAAAAAGAGAAAAAAAAATTTAATAGGGCCCAAACATTTTCTACAAGTGTGGCCAGGTTTCTTTTCCCATCGTAATCACGGAAAGCTTTGGTTCGATACGTAGAAGAGCGCATTCTGGCCCTCGCAAATCTATTGCGACATTCTGCTTGTAGCTACTGCATAAGCTGTGCATGGAGTATCCCGCATTTTCCTCACATGAGCTGTCACATGAGCGTGCACGTTGTCGATTACAATTATGACTGTCCGTCCGTTATCGGTGCTCTTGGAGCCTCAACAGCCTGTCAATTTGAAAATTGCGAATTTCAGTTAGCTAGTGCTATGTTGGAAGGTGGGCGCGTTGGCAATTAGTTGGGGAAACACAGAAATAGGAAACGCCGGTCTTTCATCTCTACGTTTTGCTTCTTTATTTATCAATTAATCTTTCATTACCTTAGCAGTACGCAACATATCAGGAAAACCTCTTTCTATAATCACACAGCCTTATCTAAGGAATTTGGCCTGCCATTATATATTATACTACTATTAGCAGTCTTGCGTTCGTCACAGATTGTAGCACTCTAAAATAACAACTTTATATATATATATATATATATATATATATATATATATATATATATATATATATATATATATATATATATATATATATATATATACATTACAATTTCGTATAACAACTTCCCCTATACTTTCCTTGGCTATATTGTCTGTTAGATATCTTTAATATTGTGTAGAACACAGAAAAACAAGCCCTTAAGTAATAACATCTTTCCTTGATTCATTAACGAGGGTCTTGTACTGGCAGACTTAGTGCCTTCAGGTTGTGTACGAGGGACTATTGGTCAGCTGCCCACTGGTAATTAGTTCACGTGCTACGTGACGCCAAACAGGCTCAAAAGAGTGTGCCACACTAACCGCCATGGCCACTGGTGGCGCTGACTGACACTCCCACGTTTAATCCACATATAAACCCAACAAAGTGGCTGCAGGGATAGCTCTCGGGGTAGCTCAGTGGGAGAGCATCGAACGTGTCATTCGAAGGTCGTAGGTTCGGATCCTGCCCACGGCAAGTTATCTTTTCATCCACTTTTCTTCATGTTTACAATACTATTTGGTCTAATATCTTCCCCTATACTTTCATTGGCTATAGTCTCTGTTAGATATGTTTAATATTGTGTAGAACACAGAAAAACAAGCCCTTAAGTAAATACATCTTTCCTTGATTCATTAACGAGGGTCTTGTACTGGCAGACTTAGTGCCTTCAGGTTGTGTACGAGGGACTATTGGTCAGCTGCCCACTGGTAATTAGTTCACGTGCTACGTGACGCCAAACAGGCTCAAAAGAGTGTGCCAGACTCACCGCCATGGCCACTGGTGGCGCTGACTGACACTCCCACGTTTAATCCACATATAAACCCAACAAAGTGGCTGCAGGGATAGCTCTCGTGGTAGCTCAGTGGGAGAGCATCGAACGTGTCATTCGAAGGTCGTAGGTTCGGATCCTGCCCACGGCAAGTTATCTTTTCACCCACTTTTCTTTCTTCATGTTTACAATACTGTTTGGTCTGATATCTTCCCCTTTACTTTCCTTGACTATAGTGTCTGTTAGATATCTTTAATATTGTGTAGAACACAGAAAAAGAAGCCCTAGCTTAGGTAAACACTTCTTCCCTTAATATATATATATATATATATATATATATATATATATATATATATATATATATATATATAAATTGAACCACACACGTACTACTCGCACTAGCCTGTAGGTACTCAGGCTATTTTTTATTTCTCCCCATACTAATTATTTCTTTATTCTTAATTATCCCCCCCCCCCTGAAGCGCCACAGCCCTGCGGCACTGTCTGGTCGGGAACAATGTCAGTGGAAGGAAGGAGAAGCAGACAGTATATCTGAAATAAAAAGAAATCCCACATATCCACGAAGTGAATGATGACGACGGAGCTTTCCAGAGGTTACATCCGGTTAACCGTGAATACTCTGTAGATATACTCAATCACATTCATAAAAAGACGTCACACGAGAGTTGTTGTGGTGCGATTGGCTGTACAAGTTATATACACAATGCTTATTATTTACATATGAAGGTACTATATACAGTTGTTTACATACCGATGCAGTGTATACAATTTGTCCAAAAGCTTACTTACGGATCACATAAGCTCGCAGGAACGTTTTCCTTTTAGTATAATGGCTGTGTAATCCACAAAGCACAAAGCCAGATGATCTTGATTCATAGGATGTAGTGAAAATTTCAACAAAAGTCCTGACGGTGAGCCCGAGCTGCAGCAGCATCGCGAGGCCTCCGCGCCGCCACCTTAGATCTTGTGGTGTTCATAGTAGGTAGGGGTATCGACGCGCACTTAGTGAGGTCCAGCGAAAGAGAAAGAAAGCGTGCCGAGAGCGGGTGCTCTATATAGACACTGCCACGTAGTGGTTTCCTACGCAACTAGAGCACGCGCTGAGAGTGAAGCGACTGTCACCTGAGCAACGGTGCGCCATATAGTGAGCGCTCTTGAAACGAAGAGCACAGATGTGCCTCTAGCGGGAGCAATGAGCACTAGAGTACACACCGGCGCGACGACGAGAAACAACCACCCAGCAAAAGGAGCAAACTCCTAAAAAATGCCCCCACCTCCCCGAAAAGAATTGTGAGGAAATGCGAATGCGTTGCGTAATGTCTATAACAGAGTTTTGCACGTGAGAACCCAGCGTTAGAATAATGTTTTTGTTTCTTGCATTGCGCAGTCAATAGCGCCGTTCGCCGCACGTGGCATTTTTCTGTCACGAGAAACGCACTATGCGTTTTTAGCTCTAGTAGCTAGCGTGCACGCTTAAAAATACTATGTAGGAATCAAAACAAACACCATTCTTGGCTCGGTGTTGGCGTTTCACAGCGGCGTGTCGAGCACACATTTCCGGATGTTCTTGAGAGCCGCCCAGCCAGTGAACGGGGTAGAGTGAGGCGCGAGCTGACGTAAAAGTGGGCGCAGGGAGGCGAGAAAGAGAGCGAATGACAAGAGAAGGAGCGGCGAAGAACTACCACAGAACACCTACCAGTTTGCACTACACTCTTTCGCACCAGTTGCTCCGGTTACTAGGGGCGAGGATAAGCGCGCCCTGCCGCAGCTGTTCCTAATGAGAGAGACGTGAGAGCGGAGAGATAACAGCCGTTGGCGCGTGGACAACGCCGAATTCCTGACACCGCCCAAAATGCACTTGCATTAAAAACAATTTATCATGGTTCGTTCTTAAGTCGGACTGAATAATGGTAGCCCTTACTTTATCGAAATCGTGGCCAGGTGTGCTGACATGCTTGGACAACGGTAGATTGAGCACGTTTACTGCACATGCACAATATTTATTAAAACGAATTCTAAAACTGGTCTCCGTTTGACCTATGTATTGGACTTAGCATGTTGTACACTCGAGGAGATAGAAGAGATTAGTACTGTCACATCTGTAGTCACCATCTATTGTGAATGAAAGGTCGGATGCGCTTCTTGAAACTGTTTTTGATGAGATAACATGCGCGCACACTTTGCTACTTGTTTTTTTTTTCAGGGATGACAGCCTTCATGACTAGATGAAGTTAGTAAATCGCGGAGGTTACGCAATTGTTGGTAAACCACGCGTGGTTGTTCCGTGAAGATTTTTTTCAGGCCCCCACTTTGTATTAAAATGTTTAAATGTTCCTTTAAAACATTGTTGACACTTGGAGCTGAAGCTACATGTGTCAAAATTAGGTTGTCTTTGGATTCTTTGTTAGTACCCAGCAGATCTCAATGATCGAGCTCTTTTGCGCGTTTGATAGCATCTGCGGTTATGCTGTATGGATAACTTTGTTATCCAGCGTGATTCGAAGTTGCTCACAGTTGCGGTAAAATTCCTGACTACCCAAGGATATCCTTCTAAAACGATTGATATGTGGGATTTAACGTCCCAAAACCACCATATGATTATAAAGGACGCCATAGTAGAGGTCTCTGGAAATTTCGACCTCCTGGGGTTCTTTAACGTGCACCCAGATCTGAACACACGAGTCTACAGCATTTTCGCCTCCATCTAAAATGCAGCCGGCGCAGCCGGTATTCAATCCCGCGACCTGCGAATCAGCCGCCGAGTACTTTAGCCGCTACGAGTACCTTAGCCAATACGAAAAAGAAATCGTTGGATGAGTATTGTCAAAAGCTGCTATGAAACAAGGAAGTCGCGATGATGCCACATTAGAAAAATGTCGTCGATGAACAACGTACAGTAAAATGACCTCTATTCATTGTTCGCATGAAACTGGTTTTCAAGCAGTCCCATAAATATATTCGCTTTGTATGGTCTGATTCTTGTGCCTCTAGATGTACCACTAACTTGAACGTCATGTGTCCCTTCAAGCTTAAAATTAATAAGGTCTAGAATGCGCTTAAGCAACGTAGCTAACGTGAATGCGGAAACTGGTCTGTTGGCGTCGTAATCGTTGTACGCGCAGAGGATTGCCTCAATGCCATTTGAGTGAGGGATATTAGTGTATAGTGACGTAAAACCTAAGGTAACAAGAAACAAACTAGGAGGAACCTGCAGTCCAACAGTAGCTGTTAAGAAGTGATTCGTATCATTGATATAAGAAGACAATGTGGACGGAATGATTCTGATAAGGCTGTCTTCATGACGGTAACTGTCCTCAGTCACGTTTACAGCTCCAGAAATGATTGGTCAATCGGTAGACCAATCGTTCTCGGTAGACCAATCATTTCTAGAATCACTTTGAAGGGCGCTTTACGAGAACTGTATTGCCCAACGAAAAATATCGACTGCCTCATAGGACAATTGAATAAATAAAAAAATAGAAGTGAGTAAAGCAGTGTGCAACACGGGACAGTACCTGTGTGAACCCTCGAGCACTAAAATGACTTCAGTCACATTACTTGGGAAGTATTCTCATCTGCGATTTTGATCTCCGCCGTTGAATTTCATCAACATTTGCCATCGATGTATACTCAAGTTATCTGTGCAAGAAATCATCGCATCGACATTGTCAGCCTATATTTCATGTCCACGCAAGACGAAGGCTTCTTCACAAGATCTTCAAAGGATCCTACTTTTCGCGAATCTCGTGTGACCTCCGTATCTGTCTTGCAGTATTACTAAAGCGTTTGTGTGTCGACTGAACAAGGGAACTGTCTGTTTTCCCTTTAAGATGAATAGCTCTAAAGTTTATAGGACGAAAAACATTACGGGGTCGCCCATGGCTAAGAGAACTCGAAGGTGAAGTAAAGTAGAAAATTGAGCTAGTTAGAACATTCTCACCACAATCAGCGCACAAAGAACCACAAGAAAGTACTCCACACAAGAGCTGTCGAACAACTGAAAGTTTAATGAAAGAAACGTGTCATATATATGCAAACATGAAGGCATACAAAAAACCTTGACACCCCCTCCCCCCCAAGCACATAATCGAGTAAGCTGTAGAAACACAATCTCAGCATCTGTGAGAGTGATTAAGGTTGGCTCACGCACCTGTCTCCTGCTGTTATGATTTCATACAAGCGCACGCGTCAAAATGCCGAAGCATATGGAATCATAAAAGCAGGAGACAGGTGCATGAGCCAACCTTAATCACTCTCACAGATGCTGAGATTGCGTTTCTATAGCTTACTCGATTATGTGCTTGGGGGGAGTGTCAAGGTTTTTTTTTTCATGCCTTCATGTTTGCATATATATGACACGTTTTTTCATTAAACTTTCAGTATTTCCACAATACTTGTGTTGAGCACTTTCTTATGTCTTTTTTTGTCTTTTTTGTGCACTGATTGTGATCAGTCGAAGGCGAAGGCCATCTTCTTTTTCTTCTAACTAGACGCATCAATGCTATCCCGCTCCTTGCGAAAGCTCTCTGCAACTAACGTGGTTTGGCATTGCCTTCGGGATCAGTGTTGTTGCTCCAGTGCCTCACGTGGTTTTGCCCTGCCTCCGTTATCAGGGATGACTCTGAGAAGTTGCTTCGTCGAAGTCAACACGTGACGTCCTAGTGTGATGCTACAATTACGCCATAGTGACATCATGCTGACGTCAAAATTTTGACAACTTGTGTCCTCCTTTGTGTCTGAGTCTATTTTCGTGCTTTAAGGTAAACTATAATCGTTTTGCAAGAACATTAATTAACACGGCTGTTATGAGCGCTACTTTTAAATTTCTGTCAGAGAAAATTTGAATCACACTAGTGTCGGCGGTGGAGATATGGTGAGTGAAACATGTTCAGGAATGAACGCATTCAAGTACTTTTCCTTCAGAACTACAACCGATCGCTTGACTAAAATAAAAAAAAAGATATCAAATAGAAACTTCAACACGAGACGAAGAAATAAGAACACAATACTTAAGAGAAGGGATTATTGTAAGTTCGCCTTTTTTTTTCTGTTTACCGTCGCTGATGTGACACTCGAGCGAGTTTTAATAACGCTGTTATTTAATGCCCGCAGCGACCACTGTGCGCCTGAATGCGGCATCGTTTTACGCTGTGACGCTTTTGAAGACAAAAGTTGCTCGTTCATTTTGGTTCATGCCGTAATTTATGTGCTTACACTGCTATCGATTTCACCAACCCCTCTGACGGTCATCACCCGACTCTTTGTCACCTTGTAATAATGATATACTTGAGTGAACCATAACTGCATATCAAGTGACTCATAGGTACTGTTGACTTCGAGAAAAATTTCTTTTCTCTAGGCACTATTGCGGTGATGATGCTTTCTTCAAAAAAAAAAAAAACGGGTATTGCAGGAGAACTCAAGGCAGGTAAAATAATATGAAAATAATCTGTGGGCTTATGGATGTTAACACGCCCGAAATTTGGGTCGTGGCTGCTACCAAGGGCCTTTAACGACATGCCATAAGCGATGAACATAAGTGCAGCAAAAGATATAAAATCATGATTTAAAAACAACAACAACAAACAATGAAAACTGAACAAATGCCGAAGTAATGCACGTATGATGTACAGGCTGGTGTGCTGATAATGTGTGTTCGGGTATCTTTGAGCTTATACGCAACTTAGAAGTGTGGCAGCTTGGGCTAGTTGGTATGGCATGACGATAGTTATTGCGCGAGAACAAAACGACGACACAGAGACAAGAAGGACACGAAAGACACGAGCGCCTCGTGTCTTTCGTGTCCTTCTTGTCTCTGTGTCGTCGTTTTGTTCTCGCGCAATAACTATAGTCCTTATACGCAAGCGTCAACAGGATATTTTCCTAGGGTAGGCGTTCAAGGAAGCTAGTGCGGTTATTGTGACGCGATATAACAGTCTCGGATCCCGATTCTGGGCGTTATGAAGATTGTGGTGTCTTAAGATCATCGCGAAATTCATGGCTAATTCACGGCGTTTTTAGAGCATAACTGAGGATACTACTGACGAAAATCAAACGATGACACATAACACAAAAGAACGGGATGGGCGTCTAACTTCCAACTAATTTTATTTTCGTTATTTTGTGTTATGTGTCTTCGTTTGATTTTCGTCAGAAGTATCCTCATTTATGAACCAGTACCAACTAGCTCAACCAGAATTCTGCTGGAAGGAATTTCTAAAGCAATTTCTTTTTGTGTGTGAACCTTCTTTCCAGGTTTTTGTGGCTGTGAGTGCTATTGGTGTCATGACTTATGGACCATGCACTGCCGCTGGCCTAACTTGGTTAGTGATATGAATGGCGAGTATCGCGTAACTTCCGTTACGCCCATTCCATTCAGCCAGTTGACTTCCGTGTATACACTACTTGTTTTCACATTGCGACTGGTTTTCATTTCCTGCCTGCACTTATGGGTGGGTAACTGTAGCTGACCCACCAGCCGGCCGGGTTGGTCTGCATCGGCTACTTTGTTCTCCTGGGATCCCAATCTAGCCCTCCGCCCAGCCTAGCCCTCGGCCCAGCCTGGTTTCTGCATTGCCACTCCAATTCATAACCGACAAAGTTTATTCTTCCTTCCTGAGTACAGTTCAATTTGGGCTATAAGTTATCTGAAAATCACCGTGATCCCTTCATCACTTGAGACAACTTGAAGATGATAGCGTTCATGGGCTTTTAAATGCGTCCACAGATAGTACTTGTCGCATATGTTTATTCAATTCTATTTTTAGGGGCGAAGCTCCTTAAGGCCTTGTCTTGCCTTCCGTTGTGGTCATGTTATAGAACAGTTTGTATACAGTTGGAACTTATGTGATACACACAAAAAAAGTGCTTCACAATAGGCTTCAACGCAGAAATAGGCTAATTATAAGGTAAGATATTGCTTTTTACAGCGAAAATAACCTATGTAGAAGAGTGTTGATGAGTTTATCTCTACCTAAATATGCCTAGATGTTGAGAATTTCAAGAAAACCTGTAACACAGAGGTACACGTCTTACACTATGAGTTCCAACCAATTGCTTATAATAATGTGATATCTCACTACCGGTAAGATGGCGGGTTCTTGGATTCATTTTCGAGGCATATCCTCCACTTCAGCAATTGCCTAAATTCCTTGAATGTTAACCCCTTCCCCAGCAAAGGGTATCCAGCTGGTCTGAGAACTAGCTAACCTTCTTGTTATATCAACGTTACCAGTTTATTCTAGTAGCGTTAGTCCTTATTTACCTCATCTTCTTCCTTCCTCCTTGAATTACCGAAGATGACTGGAAGGCGCAACACATTTGCATTTCTATAGACAGTTTCAAGGTCACAAACGTTGTACCCCAAAAAACTTCCCGTCACTTCAATTACCGGCTCCTAACGTCAAAACTGAAAGCACGTTTTCAAATTCTTGTCAAGGGTAAGAAGAATCTCTCTTTCGTTTATCACATAAAAGGAACGTGCGTAAAGAACAAGGAAATCTTTTTATAATTTTTATGTAGCTCAAAAAAAAACTCTATGTGAATATATCTTGTCAAACAAGAGAAGGAAACTGTAGAAAATCAGCGGGCTATTTTCTAAAGCTCTCGTTGTCCCCGAATGTTGCGAAGACACATCGGTGGAGAAAACCGGATGTCTCCAAGGGCCTGTACGTCACTCTACTTACGTTACATGGGCAACACTCAGGTAACGTACCGTTACCCACCAATAGAGAACCCAGAGCTTCACCCAGTTGTCATGACTCACTTTTTCTCACGTATTTTGTTGTGCATTTAATTTCTGCGTTACTCGATCAGTATCCACGAGAAAGGTTCTTTACGCGATCGCCGCAGAGATGAAGTGAACACAGTCCTCGAGGTAAGCTTGATGAGTCAATGGCTAGTTTTTGTAATGTTTAGCGAATGCACCGGATTTTTGGTATTCTGAGCGTACAAGGCCTAAGAAATAATCTCTTTGACATGTTCGGCTGGAAATTACTGTCTACCTCACCGTGGACCTCGCACCCGTTCACATCGCGTCGCTCATCCATGTAGACCAGCTGCATTGAGCGTGTTAAAGAGTAGCTTGAAATATGCAAAGGAGCACCTTTTTTACGTAATTTCCGACAAAGGACACTTGATTTGGTGCAGTACTTCAATTTGCAGTATTTGAACCCGCTTGCGTGCTCTTGGAATTCAGTTTGATCTTTAATGACCAGTGGTTATCTTGCCTTGGCGCTTGATTCGTCTATAGAATCCCTATAATCGCCTTCAAAGACGAGGTTTGACTGGCGTCTAGCATCGGCGTTGTAAGCACGCGGGATGTAAAATATTATCACGTTATGGCTTCATCAGATAACGTCACTGTGACGTGACAGATAGCCAGAATTTATGATGTCATTAGGACGTCGCAATGACGTCACGTTACGTGACGTCAATGAAAAGCGTCACTTTACGCGACGTTACGTAATGCCACATGACGTTACGTTACGTTACGTCACACGGGGGATGTAATCACATTAGATCGTAGTTTGGTGAATGTAGAACGATCGCGGAGGTATCTCAAAACCTTGTGAGGTACTTCCGATCGTGGAGCCAACCCCGTAGATCAGTCGTTAGGGTGCTCGGATGCTATCCTGGATGTCATGGGTTCTATTCCAGTTACGACGGTCGCATTTCGATGGAGGCTAAAAGTTACAAGCCCGTGTACATTGCATTGTTAGTGGGCGTTAAAGAACACTATATGGTCGGAATTCATGGAGCCTTGCACGATGGCGTCTCTCATAATGATATCGTGGTTTCGGGAGGTAAAACGCTAGATAGTATTATTGTATTATACGATAGTGGAGGCAATGGGGAACCAAGTGAGGCACTGAAAGTTTTCCGAGACTGACGGGGCAAGAACAATACATTCAGTGTGAACGAAGAGAATATAATTCTCCACTTCCCGTCGTCTTAGATAAATGAGTGCATTAGGGATCCGTTAAATGTTTTTTTTTGTTTTTTAGTTCACTTTCAGCTAAGGGTGGCTCTCGCAATGGTGCTTCAACGCTACGTTTTTTTAAGGCAAGCAATGGCGCTTCATAACACACGCTTTTTTTTTTCCGAAATTAAGAGGAATAAAAATGTCGTCCTCATTAGAGCCAGCTGTTCCAAACTTTCAAGCATGGTATTGGGAAATGATGAAAAAACAATAAGTTAAAAACGCATTTTCACCTCATCGCATTGTATCTTTATATAAAGTAAGCGTTTTTTTTTTTCACTCTACTGTTGCTAAAATAGCCATTTCAGTTCCTCTCAGTAATTTTCCCGCTTTAAATCTAATGCATAAAAAAGTAAATGGAAACTCAGTGCTGTCATCGGCAGCTTTGCTTTCAATGACGTACTGTACCAGCTGTTTTTCACTGCGACAGTTTCATTCCAGGAGAAAGGAGCATTTGCTTTCTTGTTCTTTGGAGCTCCTAGTTTTTTTAGTGCGCGTACTTTCAGAAGTTTATGGTTCAATGTGTTCACCCGTAGGTCATTTCCTGCAACTTCTCTGCAATTTCCGGCTGTCCCATTTCACTGTCCGGCTCAAGTATTATTATACAGTAATGCGATTCTTATCCTCTTAGTGCACTCATTTCTATTTTTACTTCTTACCTCCGAATGAAAGCTACAACATATAGTGGTGACTATACAAACTAACTTCGTTATGGTCCTAGCTTCTAGTGTGCACATTGATTATTAACTAGTGCTGCGCAGCCGTGTTTTTTTTACCCTCACTGTCTTCTGCCAGGAAGAGAGCTTTGCTACAACGTATCGCAGGATCTGCGAAAGCAGCTGGGTCAATCTTGAATGCAACGTCAGCCGTCGGTGGAAGCAAAACTGGGCTTCTGCCAAGATTCGGTTTCCATTGTCCATGTCACCACATTCTTTGTGTCGTTTTCTCCGTGTAGGTATGTTCAGCATGTGATGGAGCCAAAAATCGAAACGATCGAGGATAGATTTTCATAACCTATTGTCATGCACCGAATAACCCGTTCAAATACTTTCATCAACTTGTACGAGCCATATGGACGGACAAACAGGCAAGGGTCAAAGCAGTAGATTATTCTTGCCTGCTCATAAAATTAGTATGCTTTTGTACTTGATACCAATAATTAATTTAATATAACTAATTAACATAGCTGGGCCGGCCCCTGACGGGCGCATAACTTGAACAGTATCGAAAAGCGCCTCCCCTAGGGCGAGGTAAGAATCGAATATGCGGCGGTGACCAATACAAATTGCTTATTGCTGTTCATTTGTGTTATGAAGGCAGCGGGCTCTGTGCATAAAATGAAAACAAGCTTTATACAAAGATCACAAAACTACCAGTAGACGTCCTGTTTCATTGCAAAGTAATCGTATAAAGCGCACGCTAACACAAGAATTACCAGGTTGTTGAGCAAGGAAGCGCTTCACTTATCATCTTACGTGCGCGTGGATGTCTATACGGTTATAAAAACGTGTATTTTTCGAGAAGTAGCTGAAAACTCCAGTTTTTTCCCAATTGACGACCACATGACTAGGTACTGAGCCCTTCAACAAGCATGTGTGAGCCCTTGAAGACACACTGGCCCTGCGTAACAGAGGCTATCCTGAGCAGAATTACGCATGTACATTCGGCAAAAGACCTACCACGCCGACGTAGTCAGGGGGCAGAGGGATGCGTCTCTCCCCCTCCAAAACTTTTCAGTAGGCACGCGTATGCACATCACTCACTTTCCCTCAAGCACAAACCCACATAAAAGCCTGAAGCAAGTGCGGAGCAGGGCAGCTTTCATTGTTCCTTTTCGGTTTTCTCTTTCTTCACTGTAAAAATCAGCGCATGCAGGCACACGGGAGGAGAAAGACAATTTGCACTGTCCTCAAATTTCTGTCATCTTTTTTGTCCCGTGTGCCCGGGCTGTCTTTTACGATGAAGCCACGTCAACACGCTAAAGTTGACACCTTATTAAAGTGCCTTTGTCTTTATTTCTATTTTTTCATTTTTATTTCTGCATTTACAGGTTATTCTGCCACTTTGTTTCTTTTTATATATCTTCCTCTTTTCCACCTTTCTTTTTATTGCTCGCCCCCCATTGTTTTTCAATTTTTATACGTGGCTCTGCCTGCGTTAGCCCTGGCTCAAAATGTCATCCGCGCGTGATGTTGCCCTAAGCCGCTCGAAGAACAAGATGAGGAGAAGAAGAAGAAGGAGAAAGAAGGTTTGTCTGTTGTGCGAGAGCACGCTACGGCTCGTTATTCTGTATGTATGCTTTTGCCTGCGTGACACCAAGCGACGACGACGACATACAACCACAGCACACGACAGCTCTGCCGCCTAAATTGCCCCGCGCTTACAATTATTCCTGACTACAGCCTCTGGCTTATTCACACATTCATGATTTACCGGATCTTTGTTGTCCACTTTACGGCAGAGGACCGACAGCTGGCCGTGTTCGCAGAACAGAGCGCTAGCATCTACTAATTTCTTCTGTTACCTTCCACAAGAATCGAGTAAAAGGCCCGTTACTACACTTACTCCTGCTGAGCACGTGTGCTTCCGCGCGCAATCCGGCAGTCAGACGTGCCAGCCTAGATTCGTACAGACAATCAAATAATAATAATAATAATAATAATAATAATAATAATAATAATAATAATAATAATAATAATAATAATAATAATAATAATAATAATAATAATAATAATAATAATAATAATAATAATAATACTTGATGAGTCTTAACGTCCCAAAACCAATATATGATTATGAAGAGAGACACCGTATTGGAGGGCTCCGGAAATTTCGACCATCTGGAGTTATTTGATGTGCACCTAAATCCAAGTGCATGGGCCTCGAGCCTTTTTGCCTCCATCGAAAGTGCGGCCGCGAGATTCGATCCTGCGACCTGCGGGTCAGCAGTCGAACACTGTAAGCACCATGGCGGGTCCGCTAATCGAAAAGTAGCAGACATTTCGCGTTTGCAAGGACCCCTCGGCTTAAAAAAATCTCTAATGCATGCGGAGGTGGAAAGGTTACGAGGAGATGTGAATGAATCGGTGATGACAAGTAGCACGTATTTCAACCATAAACCTTATTTCTCTCTCACTCTATCGCTTTTTTTTAAAAGTCTCTTGGCCTTCAGAAAATTTCGATTTTCCGCTCTTAGCCCAGGCTTCAAAAGCTAAAGCCTTGTGGGAAAATATCGCGAGAGAAACGCACGGGATACCTTACACATGCACGCAAGATGACTCAAGGAGGTGACCTATTCGGTCTGGCTTTCTTACCGTCCAGTTTATGACACAAACGCTGATGTTTAAATTTTTTTTAGTGACGTGAGTGCCACAGTGACTAATTGTGTGAAGCTCACGTGATAGCATGGTAACTTTTGCGTCGTTTGTGCAACGCTGGCTTTTTTTCAAGGGTGCACTCACACGAGACATACAGGGCTTTGGCATAAAGTTCCGAGAATTTTCGAACAGTTCTCACTCAGAAAAACAAACAAACTAGGAATTTTACCTTTGCCGTAGTAATGGCCTGCTAAGTGGGCGAGATTTGTCCGTCTCTTTCAAGCCTCCCCATAGGCTCGAAAACGAATGGCTCAGAAAACCCGTTAGTGCAGGTAGAACAAAGTTTCTTCAAAATGTAAAAAAAACGGTGATGCCGAATTTCGCAATAACGAAGGTAGCTGTATCATCTTCCCCGTTAGTCAGTATCTACGTTAATTATGTATGTTGCATGTATAAATGCCGGCAACATTACCTTCTCTTGTTCTAGTTTTCGACACCAACGTTCGTACAATGGCTCCTTCGCTCTTTTGGAAGTCAACAATTAGCTATTTCAAGTACTTTCAGATTACGCGCTTAGGCAATTACGCTAAACTCTTGTTCCTTTCTTAAACACAAACTTCGAACGAAGAATAAAGTAGGCAAGGTAAAAGTGAACACCCTGTGTTATGTTTTGCTCATTTTGTTTTGATTTTTAAAATCGTCACCACACTTGTGTCGGCACTAATTGCTTTTCTTTCTTCCGTGTTTTAAGACAAGCTGCACGAACGAGCAACAAGCACTAATCAGGGAGGCGAATACTTCTGTTCAATGAAGGAGGAAGTAAAACGTACAAAAAGGCACGACTTTTGCCCCGGAGAAAACGCCCTCGGGACGGCTTGTTCTAATACAGCTTTGGAGATTCCCTTGTCCTTTCTGATACACGCAGAATAAACTACAAGTGCATGCCTTCGGCTCATTTATTCGTTTGCGTATTTCTCATTACTCCTAGAAAGTAGAAATGCGCTGGAGACCGAACGATGCGCGTACGATTGCTTATTTAACACGTGTACCTGCAATTAAAAATAACGCGTCTGCCTCTCTCCAAATGATTCGTTCGTAATCAGCCTGCCTACTTTCACTGCAGGCCGATAGACCCTACTAATGAACTCCAATGTGCCTTGCCTTGTGGGGACCGATTCCATCTTATGCCTACGAACTTTCCGATTTTATTATTCCATCTAACACTCTGTTGTCTTCGGCCGCGTTTTCCATTTCTCGCTGTGTATTTTTTCGCTCTAACTCACCATCTTTTTATATTTGGCTGTTACTAAAATGAATGTTTCTTTGATAAACTCAATTTTCCAGTTTTTTTCCGGCTCCCTCGCCAGAAAGGTCATTGACCAGTCGCTTTGAGCGCGGCTGGGTGCAATCATTATTGTCATCATCATCCCAACCCCACCATCCTTCTCCTTCAATGCCCACTACTGCACGAAGTTCTTCGCCAATGATTTCCGATTCACGCTGTCTTCAGACGGGCGCGTTAGTCTTCGCTGACTCGGGACGTAAATGATGCCCGATAAAGTAGCATGAAGTGACCTGGCAAAATAAGCGTCGCAATAAGAAAGAATGACTGCCACGGAACAAAGCTTTGCCATGTGTAGATATTTACAAGTCACGCTCGATCCGCTACTATTGCAATGCGAAACCCTTGCATACTTCAAGCGATTGGAAGCTTCTGAGAAAAGCCGGCTACGACTCGAAACTGTACAGAAAGTCGCAAGACCACTCGCGCGCCTGCGAGTTGACAGCCTATGTGTTGTTCGCGTCAGTAAAGAACTTAAAATGCTGGCTTAGCGTGAGACAAACTTAAGGTAAGACAGCCTTACTGGACAGCCTTTGGATTGGAGTCGTCTTAGGTGAAACAATGCTGACTGAGACATATTACCGCAAGGATTAAGACGACAAGCACACGATTGAAGATGAAGACAAACACGTGAATTCGTCTTATATTTTGCGTTCGTTGTATTATTCTATGTGCTGATATGTCTCAGCCAGTAGTGTCCCGCCTAAGACAACTCGAACAACTAGCTCAACTCAGAGTACAAGGAACTCTGTGAAATCTTTTCTCTCTCTTTCTTTTGCGTGTGCTCATTTTAGCAATCTTCCTCCCTCTGTTTCTGTTTGCTCACAGAAACTTGGTGAAGTCTTGGATTTCACACGACGAAAGTCACCACCCAATCACATCATTTTTATTTGTCATCTTGTCCCTGAGCCAAATCGCCGAGTCCCGTAACGTGTGGCGCCTTAAAGAAACGTCATACACGGAGCCTGCTGCCAGGGCTGAGAAAGCAGCTACTCTCCACAACGTCACCAGCCGCGTTCAATGCCAGACACAGCAGGCAGCCCTCCGTGAAGTGGCATTAGCTCTTCCGAGGTCTTTGCCCTTTCTGAGATCAAAACAAAAACAAACGAAAAAGAACTCCGCTCGTGAGTGTCCGCTCACTACACGCAGAAAATTCGCTGCTACAAGGAAAGGTATCGTAAAAAAAGGGCACCGTTTTCTCCTGAGCTCGTTGTCACAGCTTAGGGACGCCCCGAAGAAAATAAACGACTGCTTTCTGTGAGTGGTCAGTGAACGAAAGAATAAAAGGATAGTCGTAGATTTACGAACTCCGGGCATTTGCCTTATCAGTCACACGCACTTGGGCACACCACGCTTGGAACCTCGCGACACCGCTTCGACAATCTTCGACAAAGCTTCTCCAAGTCTTCTGCTCCGATCTGTGAGGATGTGCAGGTTACTACCACGGCCGCTGCTACCATGGTTGTTTCCGCCATCTTTGTTTTGTCGTAGTTCGGATAAGCTGTTTCATGTAGCGCAATAAAAGACTCAGATGGTAGAATATCGCACCATACAGACAAATTCGTGAAACTCCGTGGAGTTTGTTTTGCGGCTCAATTTCTGTTGAAATTGAGTTTGGCCTGTGGCACCGCGCAGCGATCCCATTTCGGCATACAAGCTGCAACACAACTTTTTATAACAAAATTTTGTTCGACGGTGTTATTCATCATACATTTATCATGACATACATTAAGAAAACTGGTGCATTTACTTCACTTGTGTAGTACCTCTGTTTTTCAAACTTTTCAAAAAGAAGTTTTATAAGAGTCGTTGGCTGTGGTATTTCTTTCTTAATGAAAAATCTTTTCGTCTGTTTATACTTGATGTGCATGCACACGAGCAAAGCTCTGAAAGTGCTCACAGATGCCGTTTACGTCTAAGGTGTGCGGGTGTGAAAGAATTAGGAACGACAATTATAATCTCAAACGCCACGTCACATACATACCCGCAGCCAAGAAAACCCTGCCCTCCTCCTCCACCTCTGAAATTTTTATGAAGCATAACAACTAATGAAAATAGGTGCTTTTATCCAATTGTCAAGGTATCGCCACCACGGTAGTACTTACGACAACTGTTGATGTCTTAAGCTTAACTACGGAAACGTTTTCGATCTCAAATCGGTAGTGCATTTCGCTGTATTCCCACCACGTACTGATGGAAGTGTCGTGAGCTTCGCACTTTCGGTCTCTCGCTGCCATAAGTAATACAAATGAGCTGGACGGATAAACACTTCGCCTGTCCGAGCGGCAGTGCCAGCCTTCAGTCGTCAACCTTGATCCCCATCGCACGTCGCTGTGACCTTTCAAGGAATAATTAAGGGCACGCTGTCTTGGAAATCGCTTCCACGCAGCGCACCAAGAAAAAGCGGATAAGCTTCGGTCACAACAAATCATGATTATGCCAGTGGCCGTGGCATTCAGCGACGTAACAGAAGCCATGTGCCAAAGGCACCCATATTTTGCGTCACCTCTGAAATTCACGACTGGCCTGTATAAAAGTTTGCTCCCTCCCTCTTCCTTTCTCCCTCATCCCTCTACCCTCCCCTCCCCTCCTCCTATATATATATATATATATATATATATATATAAGGGAAAGAAGTGTATACCTAAGGGCTCGTTTTTCCGTGTTTTAACACAATATTAATGAGATATAACAGACAGTAATGCCAAGGAATGTACAGGGGAAGTTATTAAAACCAATGGAATGTAAATAAGAAGAAAGAAAAGTGGATGAAAAAATTACCAACTGTGAGCAGGAATCGAACCTACGACCTTCGAATTACGCGTAAGAGCATCGAACGCGTAATTCGAAGGTCGTAGGTTCGATTCCTGCTCACAGTTGGTAATTTTTTCATCCACTTTTCTTTCTTCTTATTTACATTCCATTGGTTTTAATAACTTCCCCTGTACATTCCTTGGCATTACTGTCTGTTATATCTCATATATATATAATATATATATATATATATATATATATAGATTATATATAAAACCAACCGTTCAACATCGATTGTTTTGAGCAAAGTATCTGTCCTTCAATAAGGTTCATATTGAATACGATATAGCTTAATCTCCTTCACTATAACATTCCTTCACCCTCACCCTTTCCCAATGCAAAGAAACCTAACGGGCTCAACCCTGGTTAACCTTCCCGCCTTCTTTTTATACTCCCTCTTTCTCTAATAAAAATAAGTTTAATTGATGAATATCTAAAGCATTACGTCCCAAAACCGCGATATGCTTGTGGGAGACGCCGTAGGGAGAGCTCGAGATATTTCGCCGATTTGGTGTTCTTGAACGTGCACTGACATCGCACGGGCCTCAACCGTTTCGCCTCCGCCGAAATGTGATCGCCGTGGCCGAGATCGAACCCGCGAGCTCCGAATCAGCAGCAAAGCACCGTAGTCTATGATCAATCGTGGCGGTATAATCAAAATAAGAAACAACTAGCTGCATCGTAATATAGAGTGGCCTCGTGATTGCTTATGATTGTGATAGCGTGAACTGAGGACAAGGACGAAAGGTACAGGAAGACAGAATACCATAAGTTCCTGTCCTGAGTTCGCGCTATAACAATCATTTTGACCTACCAACTAGCCGAAGCCGCTACTTGTCATAATTCCTGTAGTATGATAAGATCATAATGTAATGTTTCGTTTCGCATACCATATTGTTGTTCCGCTTACATGCAGTGGAATATTGTAAGTGATGCTTTGAAACTTAGATTCTACAAAAAACACACTTAACATTTATACGTACGTTGAATATATTTATTCATTTATACGCACATCGAGGATGCATGGAATAACGACTGATGCAATTTCCGGCTGGTGACGTTAGTTCATAGTGCCCGAATAGTCTTATTTATTTATTTTTTATTTATTTATCATATACTGCGCACCATTTAAGGTACAAGCAGGAAAGGTACAGCAAGTTCAAAGGTAAAATAAAGGTACAACAAAGTTACAACAAAATTGACACTGGTATACACGAAATGTAAGAAAAACATAGCAATCACCATCAAATTATACTCGTTTCAAGAGGGCTGAGTACACCCACTGCAACACAATCCATAAGCAAAGCACCACACTCTTAGGCACACAACAAGTTGTTAAATCAAACAAGTATTGTGAAAGCCAGGAAACACAAGGCGCATTTCATGGTGAAAAGGAAAGAAGAGTAGAGTTTCGGGGCAACAAATTCCACTGAGAGATTGATTTCGGGAAAAAAGAGTGTTTGTATAAATTAGTTCTTGCGAAAATTGCCTTGATGCTACAGCTGTGTTTGTGACGGGAAGGCCTGGGAGAATCCTTTGCCATGTAGTTTTCTGGCTTATTTCGAGTTTAGAAAAAATATATTAGACGGAGTAAGTTAAGTCGAGCAGCTCGTCGTCTGTCCTCAAGAGGTTCAAGATTTGCCAACTGCGACATCGCAGAGGGGGAATCGCGGCGTCTATACCTACTGTAAATAAAACGGGCTGCCAGGCGCTGATTTTTTTTATCCTTTTTTAGTTAAATTTAGAACTCTCTGAATAAGTGCGCCTCTCTCTCTGTCCATGCGTTCTTATATTTATTATTGCATGTTTTATACTATTTTGTTATTCCAATTTCATATGACGTGACAATATTTATACGCTCTGCTGGAGGGAAGGTATGATTACTGTGACGGAGCTTGCACTTGAACGTTTGTGTCAGGAAGCGTTTTCACTGATAAAACCATTTGAAGGTGAGATACTTTTCTGTGTTGTCTAGCACTATCTTGAGAACTCTGTATGCGTCCCCCTTCGCAAAATATAAAATCACAACTCGCCAATCCACTAATTTGATGCGGAAAGCGCCCTGCAAAAAAAAACAATTTTTATTTATTTGTGTTGCTGCAGCCTCAATGACGCTATCATAGAAGTGGGAAAAGGAAGTATAAAATAGGATATTAAAAATTGTTACAGATAAAAAAACTAAAAAAAGATCATCGCGCAAGCATTTCATTTTGTTCAGGCATATGTACTAGCATTCTCTGTAATGCGCAACATTCAAATAATTCATATTTATTTAAACTAATTCAGCCATCACTAAATAAAAATGTATCTCATATATTTCGTTTTTCGTGCTGCTCAAATGAAGAGATTTTATTTCTTCCTGTATTATTTGTGTCATGCATGTGTGCTGTTTGTCTCTCTGTCTCTCACACGCACATGCACGCGCGCACACACACGCACACACGCACACGCACACGCACACACACGAGAGAAAGAGAGCCTGCTTTTTTGGCATTTGACATCCCCACCACGTGTTAGGACACAGCGAGGATCTTCAGATGCTGAATAAAGCAGGTATGTTGAGTATCGCGAGTAGCTATTTTTTGCACACACAAAAAAAAGAGGTGCAGACGCTTGCAATATTGGCAGATATGTTGCACACTGTTGCGAAATGATGAACATTTGTAAAACAGGTGCGCATGCCTGCCACCTCAAAGCCGTCTCTTTCATTTCATTTCTTTGAAATGCTTCTTTGCTGTTTTCATGTCTTCTATTTTTGCGAGAGTTTCAATTTTAATGCTACCATTTGCCCTTTTTTTGTAGCAGCCAAATGACATTCGCCATTTCTCTGTCATACCATTGCGGCTTTTAGCCAGTTTATTCTGTTGCCCATACGTACTTACGTTTATTTATATCCGGCACTGAGGGCTCATACATCATCTGCCGCTGAGCGCATTTTCTTAAACCTACGAAAAGCATTGTTTCTGTGCTAGAATCTGCTTTATTTCTCTCTATACGGATATTGTGAACGAGGTGCCGCAAATCCCCCCCCCCCCCCCCATGATGTGAGTCAAAAGCATTTCGTCGTCGCTTCGACTTTTCACCACTGCTCTTTTAGAGGCAAAGTTTTTTCGCAACTGTTCTTCGATTATTCTCTTTCGGAGTGCTACGGAGGCAAGCCCAGCGTTCTCGCAAGCATGGCTCAGTATTTGACTCCAACTGTTTTCGACTTCTCGAGAAGGTGTCTATAGTTGTGATACGGATATGTCGGCCCATTGCGCCTTTGGCTCTCTCTATAAGAGAGGAATATAGGCAAAGTGAAAAGTATATCGTTTAGCGACGCATGCGCAGAGTGGAGAAAGTGGTATTAGTACGCACCAATTCCTTCCCTACTGCGGCTTTGTGCGAAGCTCAAGACAAAAGGAGAGATCACGTGAGCTGAATGAATGAGCTCGCTCGAACTCTTCAGTGGAGGCTTTTGAGAAAACTCGGATGAAGGAGGCAAGGACGTGCCCGGGTGGCTCTATGACGCAAAATTTGGTCATGTGGGCAGTGAACGGTGACTGCCCAGATATCGGCCGAATGGAAGGCGAAAGAGAAGTTCGGGAACTGTACAAAGTGGTTAAAGTAAGGTACTGAACAATGTTGAGAAATATATCACTTTATTTTTTTATATTTGTCTCAGTAAAGCGAAGAGCTCGAGAGTTCATCTTACAGAAGTTGTCGTCATTTTTAAAAGTTTGAAACGACAATGAAAAATGAGGTGAAAAAAAAACAACTTGTGAGAGTTCCTTACATCATGGCTAAGTTGACTCAAAGGCGAAATGCGTAATGGCAATGCAGTAAAAGACTGAAAAGTGGCACCATCATCCGTTGAGCCGTTTGTCCCGTCACGTTTTCATTTCGTGTTTTGTGAAGCCTTCTCGGATTTTGCATACTTATTCGGCACACCACAAAATTCACTAGGTTTTTCCACCTAATGCCCATCCTGCGTCACTCCGTAGCGTTAAAAGAGCTAAATCAAGTGAGCACTGCTTTTTAAATGTGAATTGTTTCATAGCGAACCTAACTGTCTCAGTCAACACACCTACATCTTCGTCCGTTGTCTGTTTCCGCGCCCCCAGATCACTGAATGAATGTACATTTCCGACTAGTTCACCTGTCGATCCCTTCATATCTCTTTCACTATGATATCTATAATAAACGCTTTTGTTGACGAGTGTTTCTCAGACATTACTTAGCTGCTGATCTCTTCTTTCCACGTCTTACTTAAATCACGAGCAGCTTATGGAAAAAAAATATGCGTGACTTTAATTACATGAACGTCATAAAAAAGCAACATGCAGTGATGCAGAGGCACCAGCTTCACAGACTTCTGGTCGTGACCGTTGATGAAGTCCTCCCTATGACATCACACAACCTGCACGCAGCCTGGTTGCACACTGCTTTGTCTTGCGCTTCACTCAGCCCTTTCACCTGTGGCGCTGGTGTTTGCGTCCCTTCTCCTGTACGCTTGATTACCTGCATGTCTACAACGCCCAACTTCTCTCCACTAAATCACGCAATTCCCTTCGCCCTCAGATCTCTAGTCTGCAGTCTCACTTCCAACTCCCCCTACTACTACTTACTATTCTACACTACACTCCATTATGAATTACTGTACTATGCTACTTTATGAATGATGATGCCTTTCTAGGGGTTCTTGGGTCTAGGGGTTCTTAGTTATAGATATATAAATATAGTTAAAGTTACATAAAGCTTCTTTCTTGTTACTGTACAGGAGGGGAGTTGTGGGGCTTTCCCAATTTATGTGACGCGTACCTGCATCGCCATTCTGCGAACACGCACAAGAAAGGTTGAAGTTCGGCTTTGACAGCCCCGCTCTAAATATAGATGTGGCCAATGTTTTAAAAGAATGACATTGAAGCTGATCAGCGCTGCAAGGGTGAATGATTGCGCAGAGTATCACTACTCATGTAACGCACGTGAGCACTACTCAAGAAACGAAAATACCAGCAAGCACGATGAACATGCGATATTTTCGTTCTCCGTTGTCTCTCTCACAAGACACGCGCTACTCTATAGTAAGGAGCAAAGGCTGTGCCAGAAGCTCTCATATTTCTTACACAAATTGACGGCGTACTTTTTTTTGCCCCATAATATACGACACGTTTAATTTTTATGCTCTCTTTCAGGCTTCGCTTTCCATCGCATCT
This sequence comes from Rhipicephalus annulatus, assembly GCA_013436015.1. NCBI lineage: Eukaryota > Metazoa > Arthropoda > Arachnida > Ixodida > Ixodidae > Rhipicephalus > Rhipicephalus annulatus. Next base: position 115,219 of record WOVY01015352.1, read on the forward strand.
TTTCGCAATATCCTGCCTGCAAGGTGCAGAAAACCCTACCTAAACGGTATGTTTAGACGCTGTTCTTCTTGTGTTGCGGAACACTCAGTGAACTTATGAAATCACATGAACGTTGGTTGTTTTAGAAGCTTGCTCCTTTTGCTGGGGGGGGGGGGGGGGTTCGTCATTGCGCTGGTGTGCACGCTAGTGTTCATTGCTCCCGCTAGAGGCGCAGCTGTGCCTTTCGTTTCAAGAGCACTCGTTAGATGGCGTGCCGCTGCTCAGGCGATGAAAGGGGTCATGGTTCCTGGGATGACGTTCGGTAATGCGGTCTTGTGCATGAGATCAGAAGTTCAAGCAAGATTGGAAATTAAGCAACGTGGAATAGGTAGGCTTGCTTTAGGAGCTCACGGGAATACACGAAATCAGGGAGTGCAATGGGATGGACATCATTTGAGGGCAGGGAAGCTAGCAGCAAGATAAAATTTGAGAAGCGATTGAGAGAAATGAAGGAGGAGCGTTGCGCTAGGAATGTTTTCAGCTACTTGTACACGAAGAATGTCGATACAGAATGGAGGAAGCGAACCAGGAAGTTGACTGGTAAATACTTAGAAAACAGCAGGTGGCCAAACCAAAAAGAACTATCGGTTAAGAAGAAAGTGAAGGGAACGGAGACTGACATGTGGAAAATGGGCATGATTAAGAAGTCCGCACTAGAGATCTATCAAACTTTTAAGCAGTAAATTGCCAAGGAAAGGATCTATGATAATACTCGGGGTAGTTCTCTACTGTCTGAGGCCAGGACGGGAGTACTGCGAACCAAGACGTATTGGGCCAAATACGAAGGGGTAGACACAGTATGTAGTGCGTGTGGAGAGGAAGAAGAAACTGACGAACACTTGATAATGTTCTGTAAAGGGCTTCACCCTATAGTTCAGGATGATGGCGCAGAGTTTTTCAAAGCACTGGGGTTTAGGAACCGGGAGGGCAAAGTAGACTTTAAGCGGGTAGACTTAACTAGAAGGAGGTTATCCGATTAATGGCTAAAGTCAAGGCACGAGTGAAAATTAAACTCTTCACTGCAAAGTACGAATCCTCAAACTCACTTTTTAAGGAAAAAAATAAATATAGTTTTTGGTTCATTAAGTATTATGGCTTGGTGGCGCTAGCCACCGCCAGATCTAAAGGGTACAGCCATATCCATCCATCCATCCATGCTCGCTCCAGTCTTGGCGTGTGCTCTAGTTTGGTAGGTTAGTGCCTATATACAGCGCTCGCTCTCGGCGCGCTTCCGTTCTCTTTCGCCGGACATCGCTCAGTGCGCGCGTCGATACCGCTACCTGCTATGAACACTGCAGAAGCCAAGATGGTGCCATAGAGAGCTTTGTACTTTACAGAGAACAAAGCCATAAGACTCAAACAGAAACGTTTCATCCAAGGTTATGTGATCCGTAAGTAAGCTTTTGGACAAAATGTATACACTGCATCGGTATGTAAACATCTGTATATAGTACCTTGATATGTAAATAATAGCCATTGTGCATATAACGTATATATCCAATTACACCACAACAACTATCGTGTCATTTATTTTTATGATGATGCTTGAGCATATGTACAAAGGATTCGCGGTTTACCAGATTTAACCTCTGGAAAGCTCCTTCGTCATCGTTCACGTCGTGGATATGCGAGAGTTTTTTGCATTTCAAATGTACTAGCTTCTACACTTATAAATGTACATGTAAGCTCACAAAAGTGGCTTCAGTGTAATGGAGCTAATTACTTCGACGAAGGGCCGTGCCATGGCTGAAACATTAGTCGGTGCAATGAAAATATCAGTTGTAAGTTCAGAACTCGTATGTATAATGTTCTCCTTTGTTCTTCGTCCTTTTTGCGTTGGTTTTTCCTATCCAACAACGTACCAACTCACACAAACAAAAGCCTTGCATGAAGAGTGACACAGAATAATTCAAGACACTTCAGCGTGTGTGCTCATTTATTCGTCGTGTCGTGCGGCCGTCTTTTTCAGTGGTTTTTGACCAGTATCTATAGCAACCAGCCCGATTGTTTACGCCAAACGACTCTCCGGAAAAGGTCGCGAACTCACTGATTGCCTCCATCAAGGCACAATTTTTTAATAAATTCAATGACGACGTGGCTTCCGTGGTTATTGAAAGCCAAAAAAATGAAGTAAACGTAACGATAAATGCAGCTCAATCATCGTCGTCAAGTGATGCGATCTTTTCAAAAACTGATAACCGACCGTAGCGAAATGCCCCACTGTAATGCCGCAAACGTTTACTCGAGCCAAACTGGGTCTATTGCACACCCATGAAGGGCTCTCTTTTACGTGACCACAATGGCTCAGCAATATAGAGAGAGAGCGAGAAAGAAAGAGAAAGAGAGAGAAAGGTTTTTGTTGAAGAGCATGTACGTGAAGCCTGTAATGTCACCCAACGCCTGTGAACATTTTGGATAAAATGAGTCAGGGTATTTTAAGTATGCGAAGGGCCAAGATGAGGACATCGGGAGGAGAATATGAAATTAATCTGAGAACGGCTCCCCGAAAGATATGCCCGTCATTACTACGAACAAATGAATGCCACTGCGGAGTGTAGAACGACGAGCACCCCACCCTGAACGTGTATACGAGACGGTCATTAAGAAAACGTGCCAGCTCTTTTCAATGGAGCTGTCACGAGAACTGATTCAATTAGGCGTCACTTTTTCTCGCTAGAAAAGACAAATTAAGGGGGCCCCTCAACGGCGAGAAAGTGAAGAAGTATGTCCACGTATCAACCCACGGCCAGTCTTATCTATAATTGGGTCTCTGTATAATGACGAGAAGACTTGCCGAGTGATGCTAAGGAAGAAAAAGTGTCGTCTTTGTCAAATGTTTTCACTATGAAACAATGTGAAGTGCTGAAGACATAATTTTTGAAGCCGCTTGAGTTTGTTCAGGAGAAATCGAGCATATAACGTAGTGGCCCTTTTCCAGAAAATTAGATCTTCGAGAATTCTATTGCTTTGTTTATTGCGATCATATCAGCTACATGTCATTTGAAGTGAAGACTTACTAGCGACGGTGCTGTCATGCTGTATACCAGATCAACTGACAAATTCTGATTTATTATATGTAAGAACACGTTTTAAATAGGGCCTTCACTATTGCGGCACTTCAGTGTTTCTAAAGCAGTTACCAAACTCTTCGAAGACAAAGTATGTTTGGTGACTTGAAAAAAATCTATCAATTGTTTTCTTGATATTGGTATAGAGTTGCTACTTTTTATACTTTTTCTTGAAAATACAGAGATTTGACGCGTTTCAGCATTTGCAGAACAAGCAAGGCGATAAGATTAACCTTCGTAGAAAAGCTGTTGTACCAAGTTTTTTCCAGCGCTACTATCGTGGCAGATAACGCGTCAAAAAGGTGAAATATACCTTAGATGTTCTTGTAAAAGTCATGCACATTCAAAACTATAACATTTGAAACATAAATTTAATGAAAACATGGGTTTCATCCGGACTAAAACTCGGATGAAATACGGTTAAGCTTAAAAGAAAGTCAGGGGAAGAGTTCTGTGCAAGGGCAAGGCGGCACTGATGCAGAGTAAGATGGGCAGAGGAAGTCAGGACGATTCAGCAGTCTGACATCAAAGTAAGATATGATCCGCCATGATAGCCCCCTTTATTACTGAATAGCAAATGCGTAACAACGAACAGATGATGCATAAATATGTCACAAGAATATCTTGCCTCTATTCGATGTCAACTGCATCCGACTGACCATTAGATCCCGACATAGATTTGTTGATGAAAGCTAAGAATTACCTTGAATAAAAGAACCACGTGCTTCCATGGGACAAGAGCTCGTTGAAACGAGCATTTTAGTGAAACGGCTGAAACATAAATGTAGGCGTACTTTGAACGAATTATGCAGGCCGCTTAGTAAACTATAACTACTTACTAATTACCGCCAAGTTATTATGCATACAGAAGAAATGTAGTTTTTGTTTGAAATCTGTTGTGCGTAGACACACGGGCATGTATCAAGTGAAGTCATGGACATTACCTTATTTTTCTGTAACCAATTCCGAGAAACTAGCTCAACCTTGGTAGCCTCTAATTATGGTCATGCCATCCGTTATGTTGCAGTTTTCCCTGCAATGAATCGTCACACAAAGTGTAGGCTGTGTCCGGATAAGTGACCATTGTTATGGCCTCCCCTGCGATTGTTTTATCACCATCTCCAATTGTCTTACCCTACGCGTCCAAGGTGTGGCAAGCGCGCCTGATCCAAGTTTCGCAGCCCCGTGGCATTGTGAAGTTGGAGCCCATCCGGCACACGTAGAGACTTTTCGTGATGACGCTCAACCGCATGTAGCTAAGAAGCGGGATATAGAAGCAACTTGGGGCGCCAACCTAATTATGCCGCAGCAGTTACCCCGCAAAACTGGGGATCTATGCAAGCCTCTTTCACCAGCAACGCCATCATCCCAGCAATAGAAAGAGAGAGAGCTGGACTTTCAACCTCCCACCTACCTCTAACAACATCCCCCTTTCACCATGTCGTCACCACCATTCTCAGCACTATATATCCAGAAAACGCAGGAAAGTGCATCAGGTGCAGGTATCACCTACCACGTTCTGTCAGCTCCTTTCCACACGCGAATAACAAGAAACCACTGCCGGTTCGTTACATACATACACCTATGCTTTTTGTTTCTTATCCGCATGTACGTCGCTTTTGGCAAGAACCAGTGGTGTCACTTATTGTATGCCAGGATGAAGCATACATGCCTCCTTTACTCCTTTCATCCTGAGCGCCAGAGAGTCGAGGAGACAAAGCTTGCAGCCAGTGTGTTCCCGATGCCGTCCCACAACCTACGTCTGCTCAGAACGGTATTCAGGCCTGATGCATATTGCCGAAGGCGAGTAGCCGGGGGTGGTCGTCACCGGCTTTGACGCCATTGTCTGTGTTATTCAGACGGTTTTTTTTTGTGGTTTACGCATACGATTTTGTTTTGGCCCTTACGTATATTGCACTGCTACGGGCGTTTTTTTCTTATAACGTATGCTTGCCAGCTAAACATGAAACGAGTAAAGAAAAGGCACAGAACAACTGAATTGTGGAAGACAGGCTGACGTAAACTAAGCTACTCTACAATCAATTGATCTAATCGCAAAGAGTGCCCTATGAAGTTCATTGCAACGAAGGAAAAAAAGTGAGGATGAATGAGGTGGAGGGGAAATCGAGGCCTCGTCCTGTTTGCTGCCCTACATCTGGTCATGGGATGGGGAAGCAAGAGAGAGAGAAATGACGTGAGACCGCATGATTAAGGAACATGGTATAGGGTATCTAGTCGGCAACTTATGCGCATTGCATCCGGACAATGCAGAAGCGTCTGCGTGTTTTTCCGGGATGCTGGGCTCCAAAGCTGGCAACTGCGATATCTTATTATCTCAATTACCGATAATATCGTACCCAATGGACATTGTAGAGCCTGTCGTTATTCATCAAAGCGATAACTAAGGAACAGTAGGAGGCTGGTCGTCGCTTCACATTTGTGGCTAATGCTCACGAGTCAATCACCCAATACAATTCTAATATAGAGCGTTTTGAGTAGATAAATACCTATGGCCGACTTAGCACATTAGCTTCTAGTATTTGATAATAGAAGCTGCAGTTATCAGTTGAGGCTGTGTAAATGAAGGTTCTACCTTGATAAGACATCAAGCCATATGTCACACAAATGTGGACATTTTTTACGGAGAGGAGGATTTCCTCCTTTCTGGGCTGTTGCACGAGGGCACGAAAGCCAACGTCACAGCCTCGGCAGTGAATTTCTTGGGGGATCATGCGTGCTAACAGCAGCCCAGAGAGGACTATGGCGGCACTCACAAAGCCTTGAATGAAAAGGTCTATATGCAGCAAGCTTCTTTGGTCAATGGTACATTAGCATATGAAATGAGCACTTTGCGTGGACTCTTCAAACCATTTAAATTTAAAAAAATGCATGAGCATGTATACACACATGTATACAAACTCACGCGCGATCCTAAGCAAAGCATAATTGAACTCAGCCCGAAAAAAACTGGCTACGCCTGGCAATACGACCACGAAAAAACCGAAGCATACAGGTTTTTATGAGCTCCTGTAAAGCGTGCACCATCTTGAACATTGGAGCGCTGGGTGAAGACATACCTAAAACAGTCAGAAATGACGATCACTTCACACTGAGTCAGAAAGAGAGAGAGAGATAGAGAGGGAGAGAGGAAGAGAGAGTACGCAGAAAGGCAGGGAAGTTAACTGCAGGGGAAGCAGACCTTCGAAATTGGCTAGTTTATGCTCACACATCTTTATTTAGGTGCTAGGTACAGTGCGCAAAGCGAAAGAAACACAGAACATGCAACGTCCAGCGCGAAATTGAGCTCGACATCGTGTTGCCTTTCTTTTTCTCGTTCTCTGAGGTCTCTGCGTTCACTTCGCGCACCTTTAAATAGGAAGATAGGCAGAGGCAGTTGTTGCTGTTTACCTTGCAATGTAAGAGGTGTGTAGGGAGAGTCGAGCACATGGAAAGATTGGGATTGTAAGGAAATAAATAATGAAGCGCAGGTAATAAATAAATAAGAAAGTAAATAAATAAATAAATAAATAATAAATAATGCAATTTTTATGCATAACGTGTCGTGAAGGTGACGCCGCGGGATGCCGATGGTCAATTTTCACGTTTTGTGCGGCATCTAGAATTTTCAAGCTAATAAATATTTGAAAACGACTATTATACTTCTAGAAGATCACAAGAATGTATGAAGTTACGTTCAGAGTATCTCCGATGAGCTGTGTATGCGCAGAGAAGCCTTAGTAATGCAGGTAGATAAACCCTTGAATTTGTCAAAGGGGAGCACTCAAGCGGATTAAGAGAACGAAGCGCGTTTTAGACGAAGCCTTGGTATCCGAGAATCCGCGGATGTTCTCAGTTTAAGTTTTGTTTCATCTAAGAAGTAAGAAGAGTGAGTTTCAGGGAGGCGCTAAAAATGAAGCACCTACACAGCGTTGTTTAACAATAAACAAGATTACCCTCCGAAAATCTCTCCATAATCATCTCCCTCACGCCATAGGTTCATTAAACGACTGCTTAGAGAAATTTCTCGATTGCCATTGCGGCTGAAATTTCTCGCAATAAAAATTATAAAGAAAACACAAAGAAAGGGATAGCAAAATAGAAAAACGAAGAAATCAGTCCGACTGGTTCTAACAAGGAGAAAGCGGCTTGAAACTAATAAAGACGGAATGCCGGGGATGTGCACTTTTCATGTGGCGGCAATATTAGCGGGACCGATTTAATGCTTAGGGCAATCAAAGCACAGGGCAGATGCGTTCGCTTCAAAGCCCACAAAATAAACTATGAGGCGAAGCACGCGCAATAAAATATAATCAACAATAACGGTGAGAGCGGCACAACAAGGTTGATATCCGGGACGACGAGAAGAAACGGTGTTTCTGCAACTACCTTTCCTGCTTTCGGCGTTTTCTTCTTTTCGCAGAAGCTCGCTTAGTTCACGTAGTAGCTACATCTTTTGGAAAGGGACGTACTGTCGCTTCAGTGAAACGACGGGAGAATTTAATAGATAACGAAAATGCGTGAACACAGAGCGGAACCTCCCTTAACAACAGTGTAGTGAATTGCCGACGAACTTCGGTTGAACTTTGCCGAGCTGTTATAAAGGTTGAACACGACTTTCTTTCAGCCTTCGGATCGCCTGTTCACGTTGCTCGCTTGAGACTGGATTCGGCTCGTCTTCCCTTTTCGCTGCCGGCTTTTGTGCTTTTTTTTAGAGTCGGTTCATTACGACCAAACTTAGGACCACCTTGGGGATACAGTGACTCGGAGCCCTTTCTTGTAATGGGCCGAATTTCATTCTTTGTGTTCGCAGGGTGGGTAGTGTTCTACGCTCCGGGGCTGTACATTCACGTATAAAGCGAGCGTTGTATGCTCAGCCGTGAAACAAGAGAGCATGGTACGCGAATAAAGTGAGCAATATTACGCATTAATGACAATGAATGGCGCTAGTGGAAGTGAAGAGGTTTGCAAGCAGTGAACTGTGTCACGTGAATGAAAAGAAATGGGCTAGAAAAAAGAAGGCAGTCTCGAAGGCGAAGGTGTTCGTTCCGCGTGCTGGGGTGTTCCAGTTGTTGGCGCTTATGAAGACAGCGCACCTCTGAGCCGATGTTAGATAACGGCAATATATGCAAAAATATGTTAGAAATATTTATGAAGTAAAACATTCCATGCCCCCCCCCCCCAAACCTATAATGTGCATGAAAATAATTACAATGATTCTGATAACGCACACCAACATAAACGCAAAACCGAAGGAAGTTGAGGTACCACTTAGCTTACTTTTTAAGTTATCATGTAAATTAAGGAAACCAGCTACGCACTTCTGGACATGTGGTTCTAAAACGCTCACGCATTGTTTTGTACCGCGATAATTTTGAGGCATTATTTAAAATAGATGTTGACATAAAATGTTTTCCTATCCAACTAAAACCGCGACACATGTTTCGCAGATTTCTAAAAATATTTGACCAGTTTAGGTGCTCCCTGTTAATGCCTGTCACTTAGTACACAAACTGAACAAAGCTGGTTTGTGAAAGATGGTGTGACGAAATTTAGCGAACAGTGGGACAGCACAGTTCAAAAGGTAAACCTGAACATAAATATGGTAATCGCACACAAACACTTACACACACAAACACACACGCACACGCACATTTAACTGTATATTTTTGGAAATGAGCACTCCGCTTTGTCCCGTGCCTTGTCCTGTGTCTCACATACGTAGCGCGTTACGTCATTAGTGGTGTCTTACCAACACGCCAAACTTCATACAGTCGACAATATCATTTCCCGATCATGCGAAGACAAGATACACTACAACACAACACCTAAAATTTTTATGATGTCGTGACTGGCACACTAGCCACGGCATTATAGAAATTTGTGCATCCGCCCTTAAGCCAAAAAAATCTTGAAAGCCACTGTGGCCGTTCTGTCTTATGGCGTGAAGAAGTCGCAGATGAACTTGATGAATTGCGACCATTTTCGGTCGACTTCGAAAACCCAGTTGCCCCTTCATTTTCCCTCTCTCTGGGATTGAGCTGATTTTTAGAAGAGGGTTGTCTAACAGGGTCCTTCTGACTTCACAACATTCTCTCAGGAAACACCGATTCAGGGCTTTCATTTAATGAATATTTAGCCAGGAACAGTGAGTAAAAACATTGATAATTTGAACCGGAGATCACAAAGAAATGGAGCATCTGGCACGCCGCACCGTGTTGGTCTAGTGGCTAAGGTACTCGGCTGCTGACCCGCAGGTCGCGGGATCGGATCCCGGCTGCAGTGGCTGCATTTCTGATGGAGGCGGAAATGTTGTAGGCCCGTGTGCTCAGATATGGGTGCACGTTAAAGAACCCCAGGTGGTCGAAATTTCCGGAGCCCTCCACTACGGCGTCTCTCATAATCATATGGTGGCTTTGGGACGTCAAACACCACATATCAATCAACAAAACAGAGTCTGTATGGAGATTAGAAGGGGGAGAGAGAACTAGCGCAGGTGAACTAGAAGGACAACTGTATGTTAGAATGAGAATAAATTAATTCTTCAGGTGGTGTAGTATGAGCCGCATTCTCAAGGAACCCTTAAAAACTAATGTCAGTTTGGATGCGTTCTACGTCTTCACATCACGTGAGACAAAAGTGAGAGGCGCAACCTGAGCCTGCAGTGCACCCTATAATGCTTAAGTGAGAAGAGTTACGTTTTGGTAGTCAAATGACAAATTGGTCAGACGCGACGGTATTTTTTGTGCCGTAAGGATCCCACGAAGTCACAATCACTCCTTGTTTGTTGGCACATGCGATATAACGTACAGGGGGTATTACGCACGCAAAAAATTAGATTAAGCTTTCCTACCAATGTTTTTATTGATGTTGTTGATCTCTCTTTCTCTTTCTCTCCCTCGGCTTTGCGAATGACAAGAATGAGAGGAGTTCAAGCCTGTTGACAACCCATTAGAATGTATTTTCCCTCGTTCCGAATCGTATCACAATTAAGGCTTGGTATGACTCGCACGTGCACACGCATTCTGTGAAGCCCGTATTGACAAACGCTCCTCGACTTGAAAATCAACCTCAAGGGATCCGTGACGACTGTTTCGGGTAGTAATTTGTGCAATGCGAAAAGTCTCAAGGATCACTTGATGTCGGTACTCGAGTCAAGGCGCGTTTGTGAATACGGGCCGGAATCTTACTTTTGAGACGCACTTACCGCGCACTTATCTGTTACAATCCTGCGCAGATTTATCAGGATACCTCGCGGAAGAAGGAGAGCCGGAGAGCTCCTCGGGACGACTTCTTTTTGTGCTTGCATCAGTCAAGAAAGATAAAAATAAAGAAAATAAGGAATAAATGATCGAGGAACATTCACCAGAAACTAAAGGAAGATCCTTCGTTATAACAAGCTTGCCTTTGATAGTACGTGTTTTCAATTTTGCGTCAGAATAATTGCGGCTGTTTAGAGTACATATTGTCACGTCACTTTAGAGGTCCAGGTGGGCTTATTGGACGTAGATGGAGGTGGCACAGCAGGGCACTTTCGAAACAGGTCACTTGGACGTGCACTCGAGTGAGTAGTGCATGCGCCTTTGTGGCTGCTATGTCGATGATTTCCTCGTGTTGTTTCATGCTGAAACCTCGTTGGCCGCAGCCTCTTTGATATTATATTAGAAGTTTTTAGTAAATGCCTTTCTATGATTTTTCTAAACGTTGAAGTTCCGGACAGAGGGAACATCACGTTCCTCAACTACATGTTAACATCAGGTCCTCTCCACGTGTGTTGGACGTATAAACCGCGTGCAATCAAGTCAATCCTTGATTTTGGGTCGGCACACTCAAAAGTAGTACGCTAATGTGAATACACGCCATACACGCACTACGAAAGTCTTGCCATCACATGATTCGGTGCAGCTTCAATCAGCTAACTCATCGAGGTTGGTTTCCTTCAGCACGTTTTGGCCGCCGTTGCTGAGTGTCTGCCCAGAAAAATCAGAATGAGCCGAGTGACTAACGCTCGAACCCGTGCAAAAAGACGCGACAAACGAAACTTTGTCGTTATTTCCTATATCCACGGCGTCGCCCACAACCCCAAAAAAGTGGGCAGCAGGTGCAACGTAGATTTGGTTTTTTTCAGCCCCAGAAAAGCTGGCGAAAATGTGCCAGGCCATGAATCCTGGTTTCAGGGGAGTGCGAGCCTGATAAACCAAGCACCGTAAAAAGTTCGTTCCGTGCATCGAGGGGGGGGGGGGGATGTACTCTCTACCCCTGTCCTGCGGCAAAAGATGCATCGGCCAAACTGGCCGGTGTTTATATGAACGGCTGAAAGAGCACGCTCACAATGTCTCTATGGTATTGTGCCACCCAGCATGCATTGCCGTGACTGCGGATGTTCCCCAGACTTTCAGCAGTGGGCTGTCGTTAAGCGTCATCGGGATCAGATGATACGCGAAAATTATGAGGCCGCAGAAATGGCAAGACGCGCCCCGCCACGGTGGTCTAGTGGCTAAGGTACTCGACTCCTGACCCGCAGGTCATGGAATCGAATCCCGGCTGTGGCGGCTGCATTTCCGATGGAGGCGGAAATGTTGTAGGCCCGTGTGCTCAGATTTGGGTGCACGTTAAATAACCCCGGGTGGTCAATATGTTCAGAGCCCTCCACTACGGCGTCTTTCATAATCATATGGTGGTTTTGGGATGTTAAACACCACATATCAAATCAATCAGAAATGGCAAGACTAGGCAATGCATGTGTCAGCAGACCTTCGATTGCGCTATAACAGACAGAAATAGGTTTTCTTCAGAAAGCTGGCACACGTGATGTTCAAGGACGCTATCACGATGATTACGTGATATTAGGTAAATTTTGTTTTATTTGTTTCATCTTTCCATATATACTTTGTCAGATACTGCTCAAGTATATATTGCTCGGTTTCAGCAAATAAAGCTTGTTGTAAGTTTGTGTCTCTTTGTGTCTTCTTATTTTTATTGTACTCCATTTTGGCACTGTTTTTATGTGAAAAAGGTCAGCGATTGACTGTATATTTTAGACAGTGATTCAGGCAACGCGCAGGTTCTCACTCACGATTACTGTGATCGTCTCCCACAGCTAGTTCGCGCTAAGGGCTAGAGCATCGGTGTAGTTAATTTTAAGCGATTGGTGATTGTACTCTCTTGAACGCACGCCGAGAACCCTTTAATAATAATAATAATAATAATAATAATAATAATAATAATAATAATAATAATAATAATAATAATAATAATAATAATAATAATAATAATAATAATAATAATAATAATAATAATAATAATAGCTGGGATCTTCAGTCTGAAAATCGCAATTTGATTATGAGAGGCATCGTAGGGGAGGGCTCCTAATTTAGACCACCTGGGGTTCCAGACGTTCACGCACCTAAATATACGTACACGGGCCTTCGGCATGTTCACTTCGATCAAAAATGTGGCCGTGGCGTCCGGAACTCAATCCCGTGACCATCAGGCCAGCAGCCTCGACCATCGAGGTGGGTCTCTAGCGCCTTTTTAATTGTAGCGGCTTCCGAAAGGAATTTATTGAATGTCTCCCGCGGGCTACGTACAAAAACAGCAAACAGTTTTGCTTCATTCCACGCTTTAAAACGCGAGTTCATTTTTTTTCGGGCAAAGCTGTGTTGGCATGGTGGCACAAAAAGGAACTCCCTGATTATATATACTGATGTTCTCGTTTGGAAACTGTGCATGGGTTTTAGGCATAGCTTCGGCCCTTTTTTTATAGACGACACTTGTGAGGGTATCCCAGAATAGCGTGCAAAAGGGGTACCAGGTAGTAATCTCACTTTTCAAACTATTTTCTAGCACTGTCTTCGAGCAAGACACACACGTGGCACCATTTCTCGTTGCAGTCCCAGTTAGGAGAAGTGGGAATATGTTTCCAGCCAGCTCCTTGGATCATCGCACGGGGATGAGGGGTGCTAGTGCATGGCAGATGCAAAGGTTGTCATCGTAGCTGTTGCAGAGAAGCGCATATTCAGGTGGTTGTCCTTGCTCGTTGGTCTGGGTGGGATTTCGTGTCATGCTAGGCTTCGTGCACGGCGTTTTTTAGGTGCCCGGAACACGAAAGAACGAGCACCTCCATAAAGTGATATATAAAAAGTTGAGGGAGGACACTCCTGCAGCTGATTCAAACTCCCTTAATATACAAGAAGAGGAAAGGTAGGGGGTTAACCAGATGAGCGTCCGGTTTGCTACCCTGTACTGGGGATACGGGGATGGGTTTAAAAAGACAGAGGAGAGAAGGAGAGCACTGCACGCCGAAAAATGTGCAGTCAGTCAGTCAGCAACTGAGGCCAGAAACTTTTCTGACCAACATGACTTCAGCATTCAGACATATGACAGGGAAATTGCGGCCTTGGAGAGAGTCATGGGCGATTCGTGGGGACTAGTGATGCGCTGAAAACACTGCGTTCAGAACCTCCAGCAGTGTAAGGGCTGCAATCAATCGCTCAATCAATCAATTATTCAATCAATCAATCAATGGTTATTACTTCTAATTCAATTTATTTTATTGCGTGCACGTGTGTGTATGTGTGAGGGACGTATACATGTTGCGCATATGTACGGCTGTCGCGAAGTCTGAGTAGTGGCAGCTGTAATAGGAGTAATGGAGCGAGGTTCTGTGGTCGTCGAGTGGAGTTCGTGAAAGATTCCAATACATAGTGTGGTATTATGCGCGATGCGGCGAAGTTGTTTTGCGGCATCAACCCTTGACCGGGGTATGAGCAGTGTGGGCGCTCCGTCGTGGGCTCATCGGGCAGCGTTGTCGGTGAGGTGGTCACCACCAATTCCACAGTGACCAGGCAGCCATTGAAAGACTATGCTACAATGCTGTGTCGGTTGTGGGTCGGCGTTGCCTTCACCGATTCATTGAGTTATCGCATTGGTATGGCTGACTCCCCCAACTGTGATAACTGCCATTGCGTAGAAACTCTCGACCACGTCCTGTGTCCAGACTTTGAAGAAGATCGTTGGACTCTGCAGTGTGCCTTAAGAAGGCTGGATGATCGACCCTTTACTCTGGAGACGATCTTGGGAGCGTGGCTTTCAAGTACTTCAGCCCAAGAAAGCCACACGAGCCCTTGCACAATTATTGAGGGCAACATCCCCGTGCGACCGCCTGTGAAACCTGAACTGTGTGTGCGGTGTGTGTGTGTTATATGCAATGTGTATCTCCTAATCTCTCTCTCTGTTTTTCTCCCAAATTACCCTCTTTCCCGTGTAGGGTAGCAAACTGGACTTAGTCTGGTTAAGCTCCCTACCTTTCTTGTATTTTTTCTTCTCTCTTCTCTGTACGGCTGTCGATCATTAGTTACCTCTGCTCGTGAAAATGGCGCTTCATGCTGTATGCACCACCGGATGATTTGAGAACATCTTGTGGGACGTTAGCATACGTATTTTTCAGTCTTTCATAGCGTGCTGGAGATGTTTAAACATGCATGTGATGTGTACACTTTATGCACGTCAGTTATAGAGCGCTTAGATTATTTTGAGAACCTCGAATGACCTATGCACATACAACTTTCTGCACATACAACTTTCTGTTTCTCCTGCAACAACAATAAAGTAAGTTTCACCATGTTCCGAAATTTTGTAACCTCAATCAAGGGAAAGTACGTACGACTAGAAGTAAGAAAGAAAAGGAGTTGTACGTAAGTTATTTATTTTTATGAGAAAGAAAAAGGCCTGGTGTGGTAAGGGCGTTAACAAAGCGAGCGCTTTTTGCATGACTTTCTCAGCAGATGTCAGCTTCGGCACGCAAAAGCACTGCTAGTCACGTTAGACTGTGCAGCCTACGCACACAGGGAAGCAGCACAAAGAAAAACACTAAGCGGTGCCACAATTCCCGTAAGAAACGCTGCGTAAAGGAGCCGTTGCGCGGCATGCAGCCGGTAATAATAATGGCTGCGCCATTCGCCTCCTCAATAAACACCATGGAAAGAAAGAGGCTTCTTGCGCAACGTACGACCTTTGCACACAAGATTCCGGCGTTATGGCTCCCTCCACACATCGAGGAGAGGTGCGGCACAACACAGCGGGCAATCCCTCGGGAGCATTTCGTAATGCAGAGAAATTGACGTGCGTTCTTGAAAAGCGTGGCAGTGTAATGCACGTCCCATCGCATCTTACCGCTGGTCTTGCAGCTCGTTTCAGTCGAACCGTTGCCCCAAGCCAAGCCACAGGCCCCAAAATGACTTTTGTGCGTGCCTAACACTACAATGATCGACAAATAGCAGGTCTGCTTGCTGCCACGTAGTGCATGTGTTGTTTGTTCGGCACCGCGTGTTACCGCGTGCAGTATACAGGGTACAACCAGCATAGAAAACTCTCTGTTTAGTTGCGTGCATTGTCATTATCAATTATCATCAGTTACCTCAAAGCATGAAACAATCTACACTGTTCGTCTTATATATCTTGCTATGCGCACAATAAGGACTCACAAATACGCTCAAACTAAGCGAACTATAAAAGGCTGATTAAGGAAGCCAGATCAAACGGATACATCAAAGGGTCTATGCATGATATCATTCGCAGTATGAAAGGAGAAATACCATGCAGTCCGCACTCTTTCAATGTTAGGACGGAAGCACTGAGCCATTGTGCGGCTTTTTCGGACGAAGTGCGATGAAATGTAAAAGGCAAAATATACACATAGAACATCCCCCAGCGAAAGCCTGCACAAAGACATGTACGTTCATAAACTAAGGCTGGTGTAATAAATAAGCACACTCTCGTCTGCTGTTAGCCATGATTTTCCTTTACCATGAAAAAAAGCTTTAACGTATTACTACTGAGACTGTAAGAGCCAGATTTTTATAGACATTGTTCAGTGCGCATAGAGCGGGAGATGCCTTACTCATAAATAGATCATGGTATTCAACTTCCAATTTTCATTAGGTGAAAATGAAAAATATGTTCATAAAGGCAGGTGGATCATGATTGAGGAATATAAGCCAGCTCCAGCGCAAGTCAAAGCTGTACGAGCTTCGTAGTGTTGATCTGCTTGTTTTATTTATGGGAACGTTGTGTTCATACGCTTTTTTTCAGGATTTTTTTTGCATTCTCTTGGGTTTATCTGCTATATTGTGCTCTTCTTTGTCCTTTCGTGTGATTTAGAGATTTTTTCTATCATTTACTGCTTTTTTCATATGATTGTCTTGTTTGCTTGTAGATTAATCATTTTCTCTTGTCTGTGCTATCCTTTCTACAGCGTTGCTGCTGTTTGCTGCTTTGTACGAGGTGTGTCTAATTCCCAGTGCTGGCGTTTCGCCTGCGGTCTTATGCAGATCTGTCTTGCCCCGCCGCGGTGGTCTAGTGGCTAACGTACTCGGCTGCTGACCTGCAGGTCACGAGATCGAATCCCGGCTGTGGCGGCTGCATTTTCGATGAAAGCGGAAATGCTTCAGGTCTGTGTGCTCAAATTTGGGGGCGCGTTAAAGAACCCCAGGTGGTTGAAATTTCTGGAGCCCTTCACTACGGCATCTCTCATAATCATATGGTGGTTTTGGGACGTTAAACCCCACATATCAATCAACGAAGATCTGTGTTTAACTCCTAACGATGGCGCTACCCTGGCCCGGTCAGAGGAATCAGCCCTTCAATGACGCCGGCATTCATGGGCAAGCAGGTGCTGCCGTTCTAAACGTGCTGTCTGCTCCGATAACGTGTACAAAATGTGGAACCTGCACGAAACCTGCGCAAAAACAGATACACTGCGTGACAACAACAGGGTCAGCCCTTAATGGTCTCCACAATTTAAGGAAATAATAAAAAGTCACAGCTTCGCCGCAAAGGTGCAGCAATGAACACGATAGCAAAAGAATGGAAGGTCACGCGCAGAATGACAACCAGATCAAAACGTGCCCCACGTTTCTCACGCACAAATGACGCATGAAACGTACTCACAGGCACAGATGAACGCGAATAAGTGTCTCAGTTTTTACTTCGCAGTGTCTGAAAAGCACGCCCTTTTCGCAAATTGGAGGTTGTGCAAGGATTGCAGTGACCTTTGATGCACCCCGTAACTACAGAGCAGTGAGAACAATCTATATGGTACTCGAAAATAAATCATTCCATTCCTAATTTGTTATGTTTACACGATGGTAGTACCAGCTGACCCCATCATTGGTCCCTTCATGATGTCCTATCGTTTTCTTTTTATCTTTCGTATTTTTTATCTATCATGTTAGCTGGCGCTTGGGGATTTCAAACAGGGTTCAAGATATTGCCACGACCACTGACACAAATTAAAGCAGCTCGGCGCAATCACCGTAGAATACAAAGACGCGGTGTCGGAAAATATATCAATAGTGCCGACCAAAAGATTTTGTGTGGTTTTGTCCGTGAAGATATGTTTATGAAGGCAAACAGGAATTCCGCCGAACGTTTGGTTCGCAAGCGGTTTTGAGTGAGTACAAAACTGAAGAAGCTGCATAGCGTACAGCACACTTAGCTTATAAAACAAGTTTAACCTGAAAACCTACATTTAAACTATACTAACTGGGTGCACATGTGCACGCACGCACACGGTGCACCACGTACACAAGCACGCGCGCCTACTCAGTCTTTATCATTCGCACACACACACGCACACTGTCGTGAACGTGGAGAAGTACGGTAGCGAAGAATGAATGAAGCAAGTAGACGGGAGAATTCGAGACGGCCAGGGGAAGTAGGATGGCCCAAACGATCCTTGGGTCCTTTCATGTACGATGAACGGTGGACCATTTCTGAATCCAGAAGACATTTCCGGTTGTCGTAATACGGTCGTTTCGAGTGAAGAAACCCCTCATATAGCTGACTGTTGGGCTCCTCGGGACATTACTCTCGTGTTTCCCCGAGGAGTCATTGCGCAAAATCTTTTCGACTCGGCCGAGCACGGCGATAGCACAAGGAGTGTGACGTGGTCCGTCACCGAAGTTTCATCACCGAAAAGAAGCAACCTAGAAAAAAAAACCTGCATAACACGACTTCGACATAGAAATGACCTAGAAGCAACCAGATCAGTCTTCGAAATGATCCAGTCTCGCTCTTTCGAGCCATGTGCGGCTAAGTTCTAGCTGTGCTTTTTTTTGTAGGGTGACTAACCTACAAGTCTTACTTAGGCTCAGTGTATTTGAATGTTTAATAAAAGCAGCAATAATTAAAAGTTGGCGGTACAAGTTATTCCCAGTGTGGGTAGTTGTTTAAAATAAAAAAAAAAACTATTTTCGAAGTTTAGTTTTTTTTTGTAAACTTTGCATCACATGTGACATGCACACATAAGCAAAGCAGAGAGACTGTATCCCCCACAGAAACTTCAAGAATAGTAATTGTCAGATATATATCTTTCTGCAGCAGTTCTATTGCAAAACATGGAAATAAGATTTAAAATATAGAAGCGACGCTATAGAAACTAAGATGAAAATTGAGTTCCGTGCATTCAAGCAAAACAACTATTTGTTTATAATGACTGTTCGTAACATGTGTACGAAAATCGGGGGACCGTCAAGCTTCATGTTTAAAGGTTGAACGCATTAGTGATATTCTTTCCTTAGTGCGTCATTCAACTACATAGTGCATACTTGTTTGCTATGGTGTTTCCTGAAAACTTAAATTGTGGATAACTATAGTGTAATCAACAAAGTTGAAAGTGGCTTGAGTCAGTGGAGCTTTCGCATATGAATGCAGTATGTGTAATGGATAGCACACTTTACATCACGAGAAAATGTTCCTCGTGAATTGTTTTCGAACTTTCTATGCACCTGGTACACGCAGTAACATGCGTGTAGTTTCGAATGTGTGGCCGGCTTTAAACCACCAAGTCGTTATGACAAGTCGTTCTGGGCCCCGATGGCAATACACGCTTGTACATTGCGTTATCACTGATAATACATATTATATTGTGAAGCCAGTATACAGGAGGCATGTGTTTGTAAAGCATGAAGGTTATTTTCATTGCATTTTCTAGCAGAGGAAGTTATTTTCATTGCTTTTACAAGCGGACGGGTGACTGTGTGGTAGTACATCTGCTTGCCACGAAGCCTACCTGGGTTTCTCATTTGAACTACGAAATTCTTAGTATTTATTTTATATGCCTTCTTTTTTGATTTTCGGTCATGGAAAAGATGTAGATTTTTCGCTCACAACCAATGACACTGACGCCGGAATTCTGCGAAACGAGCCTCTTTGACAATTTCGTGCTAGAAGAGAGATATGACAGCAATTTCGAGGTGTCAGTCAGTTCCTGTGAGGACTCCGAAAATCATGGCGCGTTAAAAAGCTGTTAAGGGATACCGACTCATCTGTCAAATAATATCCAATAATTCTGGCTGAAACGATAGAGAAAAGCGAAATCGGTGATGAGCACGTTGAGTCACTCCGCAGCGTCACCCACCGCGTAAAAGTGTTAGCGAAGGAGGGAAAGGAATCGGGAAATTGGCATTAGCTTTCCCGCACAGGGATCACCGCTATCTTGCCGTGAACGCCGTGCATCCTTGCTTTGCGGGACAAGGCCACAAGTTGTCCCAGAACTTACAAGGACATTGCCTTGCACAAGAAAAAACGAGTCCGCGTGGGCTTCCTTGCTTAGGGACAGCTAAATAAATGACCCCGTGTTAGCTTTCGAAGGCAACCAGAAAAAAAAAGAGCGAGGTTTACGGTGTCGCATTGGCCGTATCAGTCACTCGCACTCGGTAATGCGAGCTTTTGTGTGATTCTATGTGATCCGAGTGGCGAAGCCACTGGTGCGTGTTTTCCTCTGAGTGCGACGCGCTTTAAGACGACGGCCTTCGCGTTGGCCCGTCGCTCTTGGAGTTAGTCTCTCCGGGCGAATTCTGAGAGCACCATCAACTCGATCTTCCACACATGCGTGGAGCGAGAAAATTCTGAGAACGCAGACTTGCAGTATTGGGAGATGATTTAGACTCCAACCAAAATTTTTGAAGAAACCCGACGTTTCGAAACCGACTTGGTTCCTTCCTCAGGGGTGACTGCGGGGACTACGTAGTAGCGGCGTCTTCAAAGCACTCGCGGGGCGGATAATGACCTCTCTCTCTCTCTCGTTTTGCCGTGGAGCGCAGTTCATGTGCATACACTGGGGGAAGAATTCCGAGAGAGCGGTTGATGTTATGGGCTGTCCTCTGTATGTGCCATGACTCGAGTAATAACCTTCTCCTCCAGATCATCTAGCTTTCAAGATGGCCGTCGCTTCTAAATTTATCCGGTGGTCCAACGTCTCAGCATGTTCGGTGACTGCGCTGCGCTTTTTGTAGAGCTTCCACACATTGTTGGCGTGTTGCTTCAGTCGTTATGGTAGGTTTTTCGTCTCGCCGACTTGCAGCATTACACGCACTAATATTAATAAGTGAGAAATCCAAAAAGAGAAAAAAAGCAATGTAGAAGGGATAGAAGAAGGGTAAGAAGGCAAACAAGGCTAGCTCTCGACCAGGTACCGTGCTTTGGTGAATGAAAGTATTTTTGGCGAATGGTGAATGAAATTTAATGAAAGTAACACTTCTGAATATGCAAAGAAGAGGCGAGCCATTAGCTCCTGGTAGTTCTGCCTTTTGGTATGACGCGGGACGCTGGTTGTCTGTTCCTGGGACGTCATGAGAAAACAAGCTCTCGATTGGTCTTTATACGTGAAGTATCAGTTCTGAATAGAGCATAACTTTAGCAGTGTGTGACAGCCGGCATGCAGGAATCCTTGACGCGGAAGGATTACACCTGCGGTAAGGAGAGAAAGATAATCCGAAGCTGACATATCCTCATCAGGCACCTGAGATGGCAAATTGGAGTGCACCGTCGTAATTAATCCCACAGGAGCATGTCATCTCATGCCATTTATTATGTCCACCACCTCAGCTGTTTCGGAAAAATTATGAAGGTAATGCAGCGCGATAACTTCACAAGACATGCACGATTAGTAGCATTGCACAAGAGAGAGAGAAAAGACGAAAGTCAGGAAGGTTAACCAAGCTTTGACTCGGTTGGATACGTGGGGTGGAGACGAGGGGAGTCCTTTCATAGATAGGACAGTGAAGCAATTAACAGTGCTAAGAGAGAGAGAGAGAAGAAATTCAAATATGACATAGAGGTTAACTTGGCTACATCCAGCTTGTTCGCCTACACGTGGGAAGAAAAATTAGGGGGTATACGAGATAGGCAGAAAGAAAGAAAGAAAAAGAGAGAGTAAAGAGAAAGAAAGGAAGAAAGGAATAAATGAAACAGCCGTCAGTGCACACATTTCACATAATAAACACACTGCAGCACCGATAAGAGAATCGCAGCCTTACACAGGCAGGGCAAATTCTCTTTTCACCTTGGTTCAATAATAAGTGTCGAGAACAAAAACTGATCGATGTGTCAGTACGCAGCTTATTATCGTCGAATAGCCCAAGATTGGCGTACGACGTCTTTATATGTAGAATAAGATGACTGAAATGAAGTTCCTCAAAAAACATAGAAAGACAGATATATGGCGAAGCCAGCTATGCACTCTCATTGAGTGGGCCACTCTAGAGAAAACGTATATATGGTTCTATGCATAATTACATACGCTTTTCCGGTGTTCGCATCATTTACAGCTCTTGTGGTAGGTATACAGATCACTACTATAACAAGGGTGCATCTTCACAGTTTTCTGAAAATGAGAGTTTACTTATGTACTAGACTTTCCAGGCTGGTGTGACCACGTTACGGTCACGCCACCCAGGAAAAAAAGCACTGCGTACATAACTTGAGAAACGTAAGAGAGGCAATGAACCAGACGCACGGCTGGTTCGCTACCCTACAAAAGGGGAGGAGACAGTGCTATAAAAGGAAAATGAGAAATATAATGAAAAGAGAAAAAAGTCAGAAAGAGGGAGTACACATCTAGATGGGGCGCACTAAGGTTATAAGCACGTGATTAAATGTCTCTAACACTTAATGCAAGAGAAATTTCGCTAATATATTCAGATTAGGGTTCGAGGTGAACAAATATTTTAAGAAGTAAGCAATCAACTATGTGCAGCGGATGACCATAAATACGGAAATCATGCTAAGTGAACTTGATAAGTACACCTCAATAATTGACGTTTTAATTAATTTTAACAATGATCGTTACGGCTGGTGATTTTAACCGGGGAGCTTGCAAGACATACACAGATTTTCAACTGTGGGCGACGCGAATTTTGAGAGGTAGACCCCTGTACTTTGTTATTATTGCATATCATTATTTTGTGGCAGCCGTGTTGCACAGGATAAAACTAATACGCATGTTATCGCTAGGAAAAGCGGGGCCTTGAAGCATCGCTGTGATGTCATTCATGATTCGATTTGGTCGATGAGTAGAGACGTCTGCTTAAGATGTAACGGTTGCATGTCGTGTCTCCTTGACAAACTCTACAACGTGAGGTGCGCCCACTAGCGACTTCACTAAAATGTGAAATGTAGCTTTTTTTTTCAAACTAGAGGTGCGCCCACTAGCGACTTCACTGAAATGGAGCTTTTTTTTTCTTCAAACTAGATCGTGCGTTCCACAAGCGAAATGCTTCACCCTAATCGTCTTAAAGTAATCTCCCGTTTTGTTACCCTTATGCGGAAGGGCGAAAAAGACACACAATTTTTTGTACTTGTCGCTTGAGGAATGGCGTTTCCTTATAGAAATCTCTGGCATGGAGTTTGTATGGCAGCTGCAACGCACAGTGATTCAGCCAGCATAGAAATGAGCATGAGCACAGATTGGTCTAAACTTAGTTCTTGCGGCTCCGTTGGCTTAGCGTGGCCGGAAGCCGCTGTGTCGAAAGACGAAAAATCAGCAAAAGTTCAGCAGTTCCACTCCCCCCTCCCCCCCTTAAGCTTTTAGGCTCACTAATACGAATCAGTTCGCGGAAGTTCCCAATGATGATTATTTCATCAAAAACAAAATCACAGCAGCAAACAAAGTCACAAGTGCACTCAAAGCCAGCATCCACAAAAACTAGGCAAATCCGTGTACTATCCATCATTATAATGGTGACTTATGATCACAGCGCCAGAGTTACCTGTAATTTATAATGAGAAACTCTATGACTTGAAGTGCGCCCTATGTGGACGGCTTCTATTTTGCAAGGCTTGGATTACCGACGATTTTTAATGCGCACAACATCGAAGAATGCGCGGAAACGAAACACAGCGCAAACAACCAACGTCAAAGAACGCACCATGTGCACTGCATCATGAACGAAATTATAATGAGGTCGGCCGCTTCTAAACTAGTTCCCCCCCTCCCCCTTCTTCCGATTTGGCGAAAATTAATGCCACGAGTCGATCGCACAGTCTGGCTTTCCGGCAGCTGCCACTTTTCTGTTCTCTTAATGGCTTACCGCGTGCGCGTAAGGCCATTAGCTTTAGCGGTGCGGAAATGCACCGTAAGTTATTTGGAACCCCCACCGCGAAAGAGCGAAACTCCGGCGAATCTCACCCGTTCGTTTTGGGCATGGAGGCTTTCTTTCAGGCTAGAGAAAGTATCGACAGTACATTAACGAAAACTAATGAACAGGAGGTCAACGAGTTCTCAGAGCACAACTTAAAACAATCTGGAAAGATCATCGTGTGTTAGAAAAAAAGGAACACATGTTGTCAAACTGAAAGGTCTGAGCCCCGAATGCCGTCAAAAAATGAAGATAAAATACAAATGTGCCGCGCCATAAGCCACACAGAAAAAAAAAAGTCTCAAACCCCAAATGCGATGAAGAAAAAAAAAATCTAAACACAGTAAAATGCGTGCGTGCCCTCACCATAAGCCACCAAAGATTAAAAAACACAAGCCTGGATGAAAGAAGTGGCATCTCATTTCCAGCCCGCGTCGGGCGCACCGGATCGATGCCTAGCTTCATTAATCCTCATCAGTAACCGCCGTCTGGCTTTCTCTCTCTACAGGTTGCTCGCAAAATTAAAAAAAAAACTTAATATTTTGCGCACCTGGGTCAGCAAGTCATATACATCCGTCAGTGTTCACTTCAATTTTCTTATAATAACGCACTTTTGGACACCTTCAAAAGAGCACTAAAATGAAGCAATGAATCGACTTCTACTCTGACAATGGAATGTTGTTATTTTTCACAATAACAGGCTTATCATGTGATTGTGAAAATGTGATTGTGAATCACAAAATATCACTCTTCCCGTGACACGACGATTGGTAAGCGAGAAAACGTGTGAAACAAAAGTGCGAATAAGACGCCACGTTGAGATTCCCGCACCACCACCCACGACGCCATATATTTTGACGGCGTTACTCGGTCCTACGAAGCTCTAATCAATAAAATGAAGTACCTACATTGTAATCGGTGGCTGCCACGGACTTAGCCTAACGTTTCGGGAAATTTCGTCGAGCCACTGCCGGGAAAATACGTAAAACACATTTCGAAAATTTTGTTGGGT